>BRDA01012506.1:0-14767 GCA_036984385.1 Crenuchus spilurus | reverse complement strand
GGGAGGTTTCTATGACAGTGCAATATAATTTGCCTCTGCTCAGTTTGTGATCCTAGGTCGCCTCGACGAGTTAGACTTCGGGCGGATGTTAGAGCGACGAATCAAGTCGGCAAACAACGACACTAAACGGAGGAAAGACAATCAGAGAGTTCTGCGTGAATCTTGCTCTGTTTAAAAAGTGTGCTCTCGGCATTTGGCAGTGAAAGAGATGAAGTGACAGCGGGGCCAGCCAATCACAGATTAGCAACAAACGGCTGAACTAAGCAGCGAGATTGTAGGCGGGCTTCAGATTGAGCAGCTCCGCTGGATCCTAGTGTTTGACTCGTCTCCGTTTAATATAACGTGACAGTATCTTTGGAGGGCACTCTCTCAGTTCAATCGCATTTCTCCCCTTTTGATGAAAATACGGAACAAATCGCATCCCGTATCGGCTCAATACGGAACATGACTTTAAGTTCACAAATAAGGAACGATTCCGTATTTTACGGGACGGGTGGCAACCTTAGCTAATCACCGTCTACATTTAGGTAGATGTATTAATTTTAGAAGTTTAATTAAATCTTTATGCAAAAATACTTGAAAATTGTATATATTTAAATGTTTCTCACTTAGCCCAGACATTGATCTGCTAAGACAATGTTTGGAGACCAAATGTACATCTAAAGAACTGGAGCGGTGAGGCTAAGTATGCTAACAAATACACCAGACCTCAATACTCAGCTAAAATCAGTTGTTTTTGTCAAATGTCTCTCAATCCACTCAAAATGCTTCCAAAACTGATCTAAAAAATTATTTCTGATGCATAACAGACATGAAATAAAAAGTGGCAGTTTTTAGCTGTGTAACATGCTTGCCATTTTTATAGATAACAGTATATCAGACAGCATCAGAAATCACTTAAGCAAATGAAAAGTTCTCTCTATTTTTTGGTCAAATTTCCATGATGATAGATAGAAATGGCCTAAAGTGATGAATTAAAAATGTCTGGTTCCATTGACTTCCATTAAAAGCAAAATACACTTTTTCTTTCTCCTGTAAAGTTATAATTTTTAAGTACAGCACCCTCCATAATTATTGGCACCCCTGGTTAAGAAGTTTTCTTTGGCTTCTAATAAATGCTTTTTAAAGAAAAATAATATCGGACAACAGTGCAAAAAAAGGAGAAAAATCTAAGCTTTAATTTAAGAGCCTTTATTTGGTGGGAAAAAATCGCACATTAAGAAATAAATCTTTTGAATGAAATCATGTGTGCCACAATTATTGGCACCCTTGGTGTTAGTACTTTGTACAACCTCCTTTTGCCAACAAGACAGCACTTAATCTTCTCCTATAACTCTTCACAAGATGGGAGAATACAGAAAGAGGCATATTCGACCATTCCTCTTTGCACAACCTCTCTAAAGCATCCAGAGTCCTGGGTCTTCTCTTATGCACTCTCCTCTTCAGCTCACCTCACTGGTTTTCTATTGGGTTGAGGTCTGGGGACTGAGATGGCCATGAGAGGAGCTTGATTTTGTGCCTTGTGAACCATTTTGAGTAGATTTGACCACATGTTTAGGGTCATTATCTTGCTGAAAGACCCAGTGATTGACCCAGCTTTCGGGCAGAGGCCACCTGAT
This sequence comes from Crenuchus spilurus, assembly GCA_036984385.1. Taxonomy (NCBI): domain Eukaryota; kingdom Metazoa; phylum Chordata; class Actinopteri; order Characiformes; family Crenuchidae; genus Crenuchus; species Crenuchus spilurus. The sequence goes on along the minus strand of BRDA01012506.1, from coordinate 13,148 downwards.
TCTGATTCAAAATGTCCTGATATTTCAAAGAGTTCATGGTCCTATGTATCCTTACAAGGTTCCCAGGTCCTTTGGAGTAGAAACAGGCCCACAGCATCACCAATCCTCCCCCATACTTAACAGTGAGCATGAGGTGTTTTTCTGCGTACTCATCCTTGGTGTTACGTTTACAGTGTTTGTTGCCAAAAAGCTCTATTTTTGGTCTCATCTGACCAAAGCACACTGTCCCAGTTAAAATCCCAGTAGCGCTGGGCAAACTCCACCCATTTACACTTATGAGTATAACTGAGAAAAGGCTTTATCCATGCATGCCTCACAAACAGCTTGTTGGCATGTAGATAGCGCCTGATGGTTTTTTGGGAGACCTCGTAGCCCCAAGATGCTACCATTTGATTCAATTCTCTTACAGTGCGCTTTGGAGAACTTTTTACTTCTCTTACCATCCTTCTCACTGTGTGTGGTGGCAAGATACACTTGCGTCCCCTTTCAGGCTTGTTTGTCACAGTTCCAGATGTTTTAAAAGTTTTGATGATTGCTCTGACTGTAGATAAGGGCATCTGCAGGTGAGTGGCTATTTTCTTTTAGCCATTGATTGATTTATGAATGTCGACACAGTGTCTTCTCTTGTCTTTCCCATGTTTAAGAGTGAATAAGAGAAATAGACCTTTGTGTGATGTCATATTTATACCCCAGGGAAACAAGAAATTATTCATTACTAATTAAAGGTTCCTAGATACTTTGATCCACTTTATAAACAACAGTAGAAATGACAAAAATGGTTCAAATACATTTATTTCCAAGAAATTGTTAAGGCTGCCAATAATTGTGGAACAGGTCATTTTATGGGAAATAATTATTTCTTAGTCAGGATTTTTTCTTTCTTTTTTCACTTGAGTTGAAGGTTGCTTTTTACTAAACTTTTTCAGAGTGAGATTATTCTTCTGCAGTAATAAATGTATTTATTTTAAGGCTTTTAATACGTTTTAACTAGGGGTGCCAATAATTATGGAGGGCACTGTATATATTTTTATTTGTTTGCAAACAAACTCTTCAAGTCTTTTAAGAGCTAGTTAACAACTCAACATGAGGCCATTGTTTGATGGAGGTATTCAGTGCACATGATACTAATTGATAAGATGTACACTAATGCTAAGTACATGCAAGCAGAATGACCTTATAAGTTATTTAACCTTTAGGCATGTGTTTACATGTACTATTAAAATGTTGGTATATATCTAACTGAATGTAAAATTGAAGACAGTTTGATTAAATCTGTACTTGGTAATTTCATTTATTTTTCACTTATCCCAGATGTAGTTGACTAGATTTGGCATCTTTACAATCGGAGCTATGATGCTAACTTTGCTAACAGAAGCACTAATCTATAGACACAAAAATTGATCCGTTGTTTTTGTCCAAATACAAAACATGCCTCAAAACAAACAAACTAATCTCAAGTCTTAAAATTAGGCAAATGTTTGATGATTTAGGCATTCAGTATCCATGATGCAAATTGTGGATGCTAATTGACGTCTACATTTAGGTAGATGCTGTTAAGAAGACAGTATAATTAAATTTTTATGCTTAAATACTTGATAATAATATATGTTTGCATATTTCTCACTTATCTCAGATGTAGTTGACTAGATTTTGCATCTTTAGTTTAAAATTGGAGCTATGATGCTAATTTTGCTAAAATATTATCCACCCAAAACAGTTTTTCATTCAAATACATCACAAAACGTCCCTCAAAACACTCAAACTGCATCTGAAACTAGCTCATTTAAAAAAGGTACATAATGTACACGTTTTTAGTTATGTAACATGCATTTTGACCATTTTTATTGATTTCAGTATATCAGAGAGTGTCAGAAACCACATACACAAGTAATTTTTTAAAGATTAGGTAACTCAATATGAGGCAAATGTTTGATGATATAGGCATTCAGAATGCATGATGCTAACTCTTGGGACTAACAGTGGCTCAAAGCTGAAGGAGCAAACGTCCAATACTTGGACGAATATCTGAAATAAGGGGAAAAATTGGTTTCTCACCAAGCTATCACTTTAATTCTCTGTAGTCTGCTGTATAGCCCAGCTCTGCTCAACATGTGGAACTGGTCAAGGAATGCAGGTGCACATGGGATACTAGTCTTTATGAAGTGCCCCCCCCCTTACACACCCATGCCAGGGAGCTCATGTTTGTGTAAGGAAGTTTCAGTCAGGGCTGCATTCGAAATACGCTTTAATGATGCGCCCCAACGTCAACAGGCTGCGTATTTTCCCTCCGAATTAAAAACGTGTAAATCCTTCCCGCTAATTCTTGCGCAAATATTTTCGGTGGTATTTTTTCTAATAGCCCTTATTCATCATGTGTCAAGAAGGCCAAATAACAATATTTTGCCATAGCGAGGACTCGTCTTCAGCCTCACGGCATCCCATCGATTGCGTCCTATTGAGCCTAGGCTCTTTTCGTCCATGCCATTCAGACTTCTCCATCTCGTGTGTGGGTGCGTTTAATCAGTAGTAACATTTCCTCTGTGGTAATAAGGCCAGCTAATGGTCGTTCTCCCCCTAACAAGCACTAGCTCCAGAGAGACTGGCTTTTTTACAGTGGCAGTAAATCTCCCAGACCCAGCGTGTCTTTGATTTGGGTTCGGTTATGTCGGCGTAAAATGTGAATGAAGGTTTAAAGCCAGACGCTCATTCACATGGAAATGAAGGCTCTCAGCTTTCCTTAAGTTCTTGTGAGTGAAAGAGATGACCATGGGAAAGGATAACATAGCAGCTGATCATTCTTAAAATGACACAAATTACCCTTTAGAGTTCCTCAGTTTGCCACAATGGGGTAACCCTTTATTGAGCCTTCAGGACCCTTTGGTTCTCTGAGGACCTTGATGAACTTTGTCGGAAGTATGATGCTTGATGGAACTCAGTGATGTGGCTAAAGGTTCAGGAGCTTCTAGCCTATTAACCCTTGTGTAGTCTTAGCGTTCTACATACTCTCCCTGGCTCACCTTCACTAAAGCCCTAAAATAAAGCAGATTCATTGAAATTTAAACCACATATATGTTTGGCATAAAGAAAACGTTTTCCCTCTTTTACACTATGCATTTAATCAGTGGACAGTGATGGAGGGTTCATATGAGAATAATTCATAATGTCTTTACTATCCTAAACTATGGAATTAATGGGAAAATGTCTTGCCCTTAATCTAGGTGGGTGTACCCAAACTTTTGGCACTTAATATATGTTTGTGTGTGTGCACAGTAGGCCAGCAAATGTTACTCTTGTCCCATTCCCTATCATCTCCACCCATACCCATATAAATATGCACAGGCCCCAGTGGGTAGGTAGAGCGCATTGTAATCATGGCGGTCTCCTGATGGTTGTTGCTACTCTTGCCGTCTTTGATGCCCACCCACTGCTCGCCGTGGCTAAAGGTGGCGTCTGCCAGGCTGCTGCCTTGCGTGCCTGTGCTGATTCAACAGCGTAAACTTCAGGGAATAGGAGGTCAGTGTGGAGCTGGGGGAACTGTGGTGTGTGACGAAAATGGAAAATGGGGGGATTCCCTTTTTTCAGGCCAACACACACAATCACACACACACACACACACATACTGCATCTGTGTGTTAGTTTAACCGCCACTACTGTAGTCTGGCTGTGGTTGCCTGGCCGGCAGGTAGCGGACTCATTCACTTAAAGCACTGTTGCTCCGGCCTAATCTGCTCCAGATGAGGAAGAGAAACGATCCTTCCATTCTGACTTTGTTACAGCTGGGAGGTATCCCAGAATTCTTCAGCAGGTCTGTCAGCATTGCCAGTGGGCTCGCTGTATGTCCAAAAGTATCTGACACCTCGTCTAATTAGTGAATTCAGTGACTTTCAACTTGTATGATCTCTGAGCATTGGAAGCAGAATGGAGCCACACATGAGCTTAAGGTCACTACGCCCAACAGTGACTACAGGGGTACCTTGTCAAGGTAAAGCCTGGACTAGATGGGATGTTCGGCCAGCATTGGGCTCCATGCAATCCTTTTAGATTGCATCAGTATCTGACTTCAGTAATGCTCTGAATGCCTGAAAGGGATCTGGTCTTGTGACCGCAAGGTCGCCGGTTTGATCACCGGGCAGGTCATGACTTGAGCAAGGCACCTAACCCCCAACTACTCCCCGGGCACCATGGACAGGGCTGCCCACCGCTTCGGGCACATGTTCTCACAGCCTAGTGTGTGTGTTCCACTGTTCCACAGCTCAATGCTGGGGAGCTTTGTACCCCTCTAGCTCATGCCTGGCCTTAGACATGGTGCCAATAAGTTAATGTTTATCTACTCCAGAGTTCTTTTGGCAGTACTTTTCTACAGGGACTAGACAAGCTGTGTGTACATCTGTGTCAGCAGTGGGTGCAACGTAAAGTAGCATTCATTAGAGGGTGTGTCCACAAATGTGGACATGTAATCTATATACTGTACATACTTTTTGAAAACTTTCTTTTCATCTTTCTGCATGTTAGCATCTGAGCCCAATCTGAAGGTTCGCTCCCGGCTAAAGCAGAAGGTTTCAGAACGGAGAAATGGCCCCATGCAGCGGCGCAGAGACGGCAGTGTACTCGTCACGCCACCCAAAAAACGCTCACTGGAGCCCAGTGGTGAGGAGACATTACAGTCAATACGTAGCAAGTCATTCTCTCATTATCTCTAATCACTTTCAACTCTACCATCTCTTCTACTCTTCACAGATTCCTCCGCCAATGACAGCTCACCCAGCTCTGGTCCCAGCTCTCCTATTGGCTTATGCAGCAATGAGAACGGAGCACCCTACCGGCCCTGTCCCACCCAGATAGAGGTACTGTAAAGTAGTGTAAACAGCTGCTTTGTAGAAATTCAGATTTCCATCCATAGGTCCACTGTACAGGTGTATAATTCCCGCTGCACAGTCTCTCAACCTCCACTCTGTCCAATTCATCAGTGGTCAGATTCAGATGTTATTTGGTGGGGGGGGTCATTCTCAGCACAGTGACACTGACATGACATTATGGGTTGTGGTTAAGGAGCCGGCCTTGTGATCAGAAGGTTGCTGGTTCAATCCCCTGAAGCTGTTCCATGGGTTCTATGGCTCGGGCTTCCCACCGCTCCAGGCAGGTGTGCTCACTGCTGGGGTTTGTACCCACATCATTGTTTGACTGAAAGTGGTCCACCACTCAAATTTCTCCAAGCAAGAGTTGTTTTGTGGTCTTGAATTTCAAGGTGAAGCTACAACATAACGTAGTCTAAAGTGCAGCCTTAGACTCTACAACAGTGCCGTTGTGTAGAAAGGCTTGGCTACTGTACCACTTAGTCTGACACTCTGAAAAGTCCCTGGTTCACATCCACCATGCTTTAGCACGCAATGTGTTGTTTACACATGTTGGCTAGTGGCTCGGGGGGGGTGCAAATGTTCCATTGTTTGGAGCGTGTGTGAAAACCTGCTGAAAGAGCGTGAGCGTTTTCCTCCAGGCCCTCATAACAGTGTACTGTTAAACAGAGCAGTGTCATAAACAACACTCCTAAAAACTCATTCTGCTTCACAGCGTGATTACATCAGTCCCTAGAGCATCTACGCTCCCTCTCTCGCTCTCGCTCTCTAACCCCCCCACTCTCTCTGATGTCTTATAGTCTGATTTATTGTGCATTCTAGCTTGTGTAGTTAAGGTGTAATATGTACACTGACACACAGATACCACATCCTGACTCACACACTTGACTTTTGTGGTTTCTGCTTGTGCAAGTATAATGTAGTTTGTGGTTTATGTGTGCCTGAGTGAGTATGAGGGTGTTTCAGCAGTTTTTATCAAAAAAATAAAAGGCAAAATGATGCTCCAAAGGTAGTAGATCAGCCATAACATGTTTACTATCTAAATTGCTTCGTTAACCCCTTAAATTCCATGCTGGGTTTCTCAAATGCTTCTTGTACCCATCCAAAACCCGAGGATTTTGCGTCATCACCCGAGTGCGGTCATACATCTGCCATATTGCTTTGCTCATTTGCCATTATCCAGATATTTTTTTATTTATTAAATATTAACAATGATGTGTAAGAAGTTGCTCTATTAGGATAACTTTGGCCTGTTTTGTCTTGTAAGATGTATAAGTAACCGGGAAATGGGGATAAACGGGCTGACGGCATGTGCTAGTGCTGTGTTTACATGAACAATAAGCTAACTAGCTAATGCTAGCTTAGCTAGCGCTAGCTTAGCTAGGCTAAGTAAGTTAAGACTCTTTATATGAGTAAATTAAATGGTTTTATAGCGATGTAACATGAAAATGTGTGGGGATTTACACAGGAACAGATGGAATTAGCAAATGTTAGTCTAATAATTATCAATGTACTGCCAAGCGCTGACTAGTTAGCTAACTAAAAGACACGAACAGCAAAGCAGTATGGCTTATAATTTAGAGAATTAAACAACCCAGTTATATTATATTATGTAAGTTCTTTCATGTCATGTAATTTATTTTATTTACAGGTGGTTTTTCATAGAAATGGCTTATTATATCTTATTGTTACTATTGTTACACAGGCATCATATGACCATTTATGTTTATTTGCTTATATTATAAGCTTTGAATAGAGGACCATATTAAGTAAAAATGTTCAATCATTTCATAAAGCTTGCAATAAAAGGGATAGGCAACAATGCCACAGCCCTGGACATTTTAAGGGCTAATTTTATACTGCAGCTGCAATGCTAATAAGTAATGGAAACTTAAACTCTACTAATTATCACTGTGCTAATCTTTGCTGGTGGGTCCAATCTTTTATTGCATTCTTCTATAGCCTAAGAATAACCCCATCCAGTTTGTAAGTACTGAATAATAAGCATTATGATGTAAAAAAGGCTTGGATTGTAAAGTGTGAGCCTAGTTCCTTACACTTTAATCTACATGTCTTACATATTAGTTTCATACTAGTCACTAGATCATTAGATTAATAATGCTATAATAAGGCTGGGGTTTAAAGGGTTAAAGCTAGGCCTCGGCTCGTTTGTGACTGGCAGGTCTTTTCCGCTCTGTTCTGCGGTTTCTGGCTTAAACTGCTGGTATGGGGCTGGAGGTGGGAGGTGTGTGTGGGGGGGTTATTCTGTGAAGTTCTGCCCAAGCATTTCCTCATTGGGCTGCGGGCCAGCGTACGGGGGAAGCAGAGCCCCCCCTTCTTCTCCTGCGGGACCCCCGGACACAATGGAGCTCTTTCTGCAGCTCATCTTCACACACGGCCCCCAGAGAGTGCCTGTTTGTGTTTGTCTACCATAACTCTCCAGTGAAATACAAGAAGAGAGAGAGAGAGAGTGTGTGTGTGTGCGTGTGTGTGTGCGCGCCTGTGTTTAAGGCTTAATTGCTATCCCAGGCGTTGGGATCAGTGGACCCCCCATGCTGAGCTAGAGCTGAAAAGTGTGCACACACACATGTGCTAGTTTTTATACAGTGTCAGGATGTGAGATCATAGCAATTGTATTGTTACATATGACCCCACCCCCCCCACCCCCCACCCACATAAACACACACACACACACACACACACACACATATCTGTGTTAGTGAGCACTTCTCCTTTAGCGATATAATTCATCCACCTCACAGGTTTGGCATGTCACGATGCTGATTAGCCAGCATTATTATTGTATTGTGTTAACATATGGCATATTGAAGAGGTGTTCTACCCCACTGCCACCATGGGCCACTCAATTCACAACATTGACATCAGCAGCATAAAACACCTCTCCAATGTGCGCTACGCCATCAAATGTAAGCATTTGCCCACTCAAGTCTGTTACGACAACGAACTGCATTCAGGGGTAGAACCCGATGAGCACGATGAGCATGCAGAGGAGCTTCCCTGATATGGTTTCTGATAGTTTGTGCAGAAATTTTGTGGTTATGCAAACCGATTGTTGCAGCAGCTGTCCGGGTGGCTGGACTCAGACAATCTTGGAGGTGAAGATGCTGAATGTGGAGGTCCTGGGCTGGTGTGGTTACACATGGTCTGCGGTTGTGAGGCTGGTTGGATGTACTGCCAAATTCTCTGAAACACCTTTGGAGACGGCTTATGGTAGAGAAATTAACATTCAATTCACAGACAAAAGCTCCAGTGGACATTCCTGGAGTCAGCATGCCAATTGCATTCTCCCTCAAAGCTTATGACATCTGTGGCATTGTGCTGTGATGAAACTGCACATTTTAGAGTGGTTTGTTGTTGTGTCCAGCCTAAGACTACCTGTGCAATAATTATGCTGTCTAATCAGCATCTTAATATGGCACACCTGTGAGGGGGATGGATTATTTTGGCAAAGGAGAAGTGCTCACTAACACAGATTTAGACACATTTGTGAACAATATTTGAGAGAAAAAGGCCTTTTGTGTACATAGAAAAAGTCTTAGATGCTCATGGAAAATTATATTTCTGTTCAGTGTATGTATGCACGTATATACTGTATATATGTATATATATATATACTATAGCGTGTGTGTATGTGTGGTCATGTATTTAATATGATGTATATCATATATATTTCATTTATTACCCTGCATGTAAACACGGCCTGAACATTAACATTAAGAGCCAAAATAAAGTGACTTTCTGATCTAAAACATGAACCACAGAATTTTATAAAAAGTCTGATGTCCTGTTTTTTTCTATGGAGTCAGGACATTTTTGTCCTGAAGAGGTATGAAAACAAACACACACATAAACTTTCGGTGTGATATTGACACAACCTCAGTCCCCTCACAGATGCTGTAGACGCAGAGCTTCCTGTTTGTCTAGTGGAAGCTTGGCACGGTGTTTTCAGAGCTTTGTTACATTAAGCTTTCCTTTTCACAGCCCCCAGGGGTGTAATAAGAAGGTGAAAACCTGGTGTGTATTTGTGTGTGTGCGTCTATATTGGTGGTCAGATTGCTTGAAAGTGAGCTCCAGTGACCCTATCCATGACACACACACACACACACAGTCAAGGAGAGATGGTCAGTGTGAGAAGGCTAATTATACCATCTTGTCTCAGTGGCTAAATGTGTCACATATAGCATGACTGGGCTTATGTCATTCTCAGGGGCTTTGATGGAAAACAGGAACAGAACAGTTAATGCATTACTTTAACCTCTTGAACTGTAGACGTATTATTCAGACATTCATCTTAACGTCAACCTCAAGGACCTTTTTACTTTGCTGCTTCACATCTTTGGTCAGATTAAGCATGATTCAGTGTACCATTTAAAATATTATGGGTACACATTGTTCACAGTGATGTAACAGATGTCTAAGCTTAGTCTAGTCCCTGTAGAGAAGTTCTGCCAATAGAATAGGTGCAATATTGGCGCCAAGTCTAATGCCAGGTGTGGGCTAGAGGGGTATAAAGCCCCCCAGAATTGAGCTGTGGAGCATAACTGTGTTTTCTGGAATGATGCTGCTCCATCCAGTGCTTTTGGGATGCTAATCATCCAACATCTTGACCTCACTAACACTCGTGAAACACAATCAAGTCCTCACAGCAACGATCTAGTAGAGAGCCTTCTCTGGACAGTTACTCCAACAAAAGCGTCACCAACTTATCAACATGAACTTAAAACACCTCTCATAACACTCTGCTTCTGTCTCCATCTCTCTCTCATTCACAGAAATATCTGCCACAAGGTGGCATAGTGAAGGCAGATGGTTCCTTGGCTCTGCTGAACCTCTACACATCACCATCTCTGCCCAACCTCACCTTGGGTCTCCACTCTGGACCTTCTTCCATCACTGTGAGTTTCTCTCAGAATTACGCTCTGCTGGAGATTTACTAGAGAAGGTTGTTTAAATATTCATCATTTCTGAGATTTCTGACTGACCATATGGAATATGTCTAATTTCTCCAAGTTACAATCACTCCACAGTTATTACGGTCAGTCTGTAATAACTACACCCACTACAGATTCATACTGGATTAAAATCACTCCACAGTTATCAGAGTCAGACTATTAACCCTTTAACATTCTACTCAACCATTTGGTAGAGCACATTTAAGTCATCATATGCCATCTCATCATTGTGCCATCTCTACCAATTGGTAGAGATATGTTAGGCTAAAAAACATCCACTAGAGGTCAGAAATGTATCATTTTCTGTGGGGGTCTTTAAAAAAAGAAAACATTGACTGTTTTTATTATTGCGATCCACGCATCCAAAAAATCAATCAATCAATGGATTTCTTCTGTCTTTGTGAAGATGTTCAAGAATTGAAACTACACACACTTCAGATTTATACTGGTTTACAATCACTTAAGAAGTGTTATATCAGACTGTTAAAGCTACACACACTGCATATTCATACTGGATACTGGATACAGCACTGTCATCAGAAATCATTCAACGAATTCTGATTCTGGGAATCAGATGGTCTAAAGAGTATGAATTCCTCTGAGAGACAGTGACCTTCTCTTGTTCAGAAGGCTGTCACTGTGGTACGCTCAGGGTTATTTATCCTCTAGATTGAGTTGGACGTTGGTCCCATCGGTGTAGGTTATGTGTATTATACATTAGCGTGAATGTACAATCACTGTCAATTACTTTGAGTTATCCACTGGAGTGACACTCATCTCTTCACCACTCATCCTTTTCTGTAATCATGTTAAAGTCAACTTATTAAAAAAGCAGTATTGATCAACCAATATGAGTTTTTCAATGGCTGATGCTTATATTTAGAGTGCAGGCAGGACAACGGCTGATATATAAGGCTGGTATAGTGAGAAAAGGATAGGTTTATTCCTCATGCTTTCCTCTTCCTGTAGAATGGTGAAGTTGACACTAGGGGGAGCCCTAACATTGTTTTACAGCAGCCGCATTGATAAGATTGCCTGCAGATATGCCTGTAAATGTGGCATTTTTGTTTACTGGCCTCACAAGCACAGGCCAGTTGTTTAAAAAAGTGTGAAACCTCTTGTTTATGTTTACCTCGTTCGCATGCTTAGTCCGGCCCCTGTCTGCCAGTGTCTGCACCTGAGTCTTGTGATTGCACAGCCCTGGTTCCCCATCTCATGCTGATTATGTTTGGTTTATATGTTCCCTCCTGTATCACACCTCTTTTTGACAGCCAGTCATCTAAAAACAGCAATTATAGGCCCAGTTAATTGGCCAACTAATTAAATGTTCTATCACTGAACAGCAGTTCTTCTTTGAGCCGTTTTATGAGGCTCAGGCCTCAGTGTGGACGGGAACAGATATGAATAGGGTCTCTTAGAAAAACACGAGGTATCTGAAACAGTATTTTTAGGAGTAAGTGAGACATCGGGCCCCTTCTATTTGTAGAGAAAGCAAGAAATACCGTATGAGGAATTCTCCATGTGGAGGGGCAGACAGATATGAACAGAATCCTTCTTGGAGAGAGAGAGAAGTGCAGCCGTGCGTCTCTGCAAGGTGAACACGGCTGCTGGGAGACGGGTCTTATTTTGGAGAGAGAGAAAGGGAGAAGGAGAAGGACACAGAGAGAGAGTGATTATTATAGAGAGCCAGTAAGAGTAATAGATAAGGAATTAGTGAAGGAAAGAAGAAGAGAAAAAGACAGGCATATTTAGAACAGGAGAGAGAGAGAGAAAAGCTACAGATTAAAGAAAGGACAGAGAGAGAGATGAGGTTAAAGCTAACAGTTTCCTCCTTCACTTCAGTTCTCTGGATTAATGCCCAGCCGTGGGGGGCTTTGACCTCTGACCTGAAGGTTCTCTAGCTCTTGTGTAAATAGGGAGTGTGAGTTTTGGGTTTCAGGGTGCGCTTTTTATCGCCCCGTTCATCACAGCACGATAAAAACAGAAAGAAACCAGCTTTATTAGAAATGCTCAGATTCATACTGGATGAAATTCACTCCATAGTTATCACCAGCAGACTATAAAAACTGCACATGCTGCAGATTCATACTGGACTAAAAGTACACAAAAACATATTACTGTCATATCCACAGTTATTACTGTCAGACTATGAAAACTACACACACTGCAGATTCATACTGGATTAAAATCATTCCACAGTTATTATTGTCAGACTATAAAAAGTACACATGCTGTAAATTCATACTGGATTAAAATCACTCCACAGTTATTACTGTCAGATTATAAAAACTACACACACTGCAGATTCATACTGGATTAAACTCACTCCACAGTTATTACTGTCAGACTGTAAAAACTACACACAGTGCAGATTCATACTGGATTAAACTCATTCCACAGTTATTATTGTCAGACTATAAAAACTACACACACTGCAGTTCATACTGGATTAAAATCACTTCAGTTATTACTGTCAGACTATAAAAACTACACACACTGCAGATTCATACTGGATTAAACTCACTCCACAGTTATTATTGTCAGACTATAAAAACTACACACACTGCAGATTCATACTGGATTAAAATCACTTCAGTTATTACTGTCAGACTGTAAAAACTACACACACTGCAGATTCATACTGGATTAAAATCACTTCAGTTATTACTGTCAGACTGTAAAAAGTACACATGCTGTAAATTCATACTGGATTAGAATCACAACAAACTGTTTTTTAATGAGATGCAAAACAGTCAAGTCAGTTGGAACAGAGATCATTTGCATATATCAGTCTTAAAGAAACAATAACTAAACAGCTTAAATTCTAAACAAAACAGAGAGGCTGTGAAATGAGTTCTGGGTGTTTTAGTGCGTAAACACAGAACACAAGTTGAGCATAAGTGCAATAAAACAAAAGTAAATGAGTGGAATGAAGCAGATTCTCCTGTCAGTATTGCACAAGTGCTTATAAAACTATGGGCCATTTTTCTTGCTTGATAATCTCTCTCTCTTTCTCTCTCCCTCTCTCTCTCTCTCCCTCTCCCTCTTTCTCTCTCCCTCTCTCTCTTTTTCTCTCCCTCTCTCTCTATCTCCCTCTCTCCCTCTCTCTCTCTCTCTCCCTCTCTCTCTCCCTCTCCCTCTCTGTCTCTCTCCCTCTCTCCCTCTCTTTCTCTCTCCCTCTCTCTCTCACTCTCTCTTTCTCTCTCCCTCTCTCTCTCACTCTCTGTCTCTCTCTCCCTCTCTCTCTCTCTGTGTCTCTCTTTCTCTCTCTCTTTCTCTCTCCCTCTCTCTCTCTCTCTCTCTCCCTCTCTCTCTCTCTCTC
>BRDA01012504.1:11786-22884 GCA_036984385.1 Crenuchus spilurus | reverse complement strand
ATATATATAGTAGTATATATTTTGATCAAAAATAAAACTTAAATTCACACAAAAGTTCTTTTGAAAAAAACAAATTTTGAAAAAAAAAGACTTTGGCCTGGTTTTCCCTGGTGGGGTCACAATTGTTTAATTATTCTGTTTTTACTGTTACAGTTAATGTATAAATAGCATTTTAGTATTTCATTATATTCATTTTGCAGTTTGCACAAAATAACAGTGAGTTTGGCTTTTATAATTTTACATTTGTTTTTCTTATTATTATTGGAATTTCCAAGTGCTTTACCTCCATTGCACCTTATAGCTCTATTGTACACATACTACTTATTGTGTTGTCTGGTGATAATGCCATCTCTCTCTCTACAGGAGAAGGAGCCCTTAAGGATGATTCCACTTAAAGAGGTTCATAAAGTCCAGGAGTGTAAACACAGGTATACAATCTTATATACATCTTATATGTATCTTATATATTTTCTGAAACTGATTAAAATTCTACAGTGTGCAGATATTTTTTGACTCACCCTCATACTTTTCATTGTACTTGCTTATTTGCCTATTTTCGCACATTCATGTACACATTATTTTATTTTTCATTTTATTCTTCAGTGATATTTTGATGCGCGACAACCTCTTTGAAGTGGTCACCTCATCGAGAACATTTTACGTTCAGGTACTTCACTATGTAATACTTTTTGTTGGATGTTTGATCTTGATGGTTTAGATAAAAACACATTCATTTTCTTTTCTGCTTCTTTTCTACGATGTTTTTGTTCTTAATCTTCTTTTCAGGCGGACAGTCCTGAAGAGATGCACAGCTGGATAAAAGCAATCTCAGGTGCCATCGTGGCTCAGAGGGGCCCCGGTAGATCTGCTGCGTCTGTATGTATACACAAACATACATCGGAGCAAGTTCTTCACCAAGATATTTCTGTGCATACACAACTTTATTCACACTTTCACTTAGGACTCTTTGGGTACAGTTTGGGTTGTAATAGTGTACTACAGAGATGTTCAAGTTACTTCATGCAAGTCACAGTTGAGTCTTGAGTCTCTGTGGTGTGAATCAGAGTAGAGGGTTTTAGTTTAATCTTGTTATTAATTGCAGGGATTGGATTTTACTGAAGTAAAAGACCTCTTAGGTTTGTCATGGCTTCAAATGATGAACCTTTCATTATAGAAAACTCTCAGTCTGAAGGACAGATCTGAAGCTCTACATTCAGCTGATGTAAGGCGTGAAGGCCGTTACCCTTAAACTCCAGTTGCCACAAATTTTTTTGTGTTCAAAGAAGTAGAGGAATAATCTAAAAATCACAAGATGTAAATACTGTAAACACCAATACTGTAAAGTTTACAGACGGCACAGCAGTGGTTGGATGCATCACAAACAGTGATGAGTCCGGCTACAGGCAGGTGGAACATCTAGTGAGGTGGTGCATCTAGAGGTGGAACATCTAGTGAGGTGGTGCAGAAAGAATAATCTCTCCATCAACGTGAAGAAGACAAAGGAAACGATTGTGGACTTCAGAAGGGGCAAACACACCCACCCACCCCCTGCACATTGGGGGATCTGTGGTGGAAGTAGTGTCCAGCTACAGGTATTTGGGTGTACACCTGAGCAACAACCTCACCTGGAAGAAGAACACTTCCAGTCTGGTCGGGAAGGCACATCAGTGACTCTGCTTCCTCAGGGAGTTGAAGCGTGCCAGACTAGGGAACTCAGTCCTCACCTCTTTCTGCAGATGCGTGGTGGAGAGTGAGACCTGCATAATGAAGGACCCCACTCACCCAGCACACACACTTTCTGTCCTGCTCCCCTCAGGCAGGAAATTGAGGAGCATCAAGTGTAAAACCACCAGACTGAGAAACATCTTCATTCCATAAGTAGTCAGACCCTTTTAAACTTTTAAAACCAACCTGAACTGTCACACACACCGGTCACTTTAACCACGTACGGTCATTTTATCCATGTTCATGTTGCACTCACCAAACGTTTATTTATCTGTACTCCAGTTCTATACTTCTTTTTGTTTTTGTTTTTCTATTCTTTTGATCCTGTTGAAACTGGGACCAGGGGGACACAATTTCCTTCCACTTCATGAATAACATGATGTGAATGACCGTCTCCTTGAATTCTTAAGTTTTTGCGAACACTGTGGGTTGTTAATTAATATTTACTGTGGTTGCTGTAATTGTCATTTTATTTTGCAGTATTATAGAACAATGATCCAGCTATTTTACCAAATCTGCTAAACACCTGTCAGACACTCATAAACATGTATTTCTAATCTCTGGGCTAGAAGTGGAGCTAAACCTTTGGGTAGATTAAAATGTAGTATTCTGATATGCAGCTTACTGGAAGTTTAGCCAAATTGAACAACTGTCTTAAACAAACCATCTTTTCAGTGTTTTCTGTCATTTATTTTGATGCCTCACTTATTGCATGGAGTGTTCATCAGACTGAAGGTTTTTGTATGAAGCCATGATAGCACCAACACAAGTTTAAAGTGAATAACAGCAGTGTAGCAAATTATGATGCATAACCATCTTGAAACTGACTAGCACGATGCATGCTTAACATTTGAATTTAATTCAATTATTCATTTATAGGTTTATTTTTATTTTATATTCTGAAAACTCAAGTCACAAGGGAGAGTTGCAAAATTGCAAATTGCCATCTCTAATATCTTGCTCCAAATACCAAGAGTTACAAGCCAGTGTGGAGTCTATGCTGAACTTGGGATGCATTCATTGGTGCATGCTGTTGGTCCCCTGCATGAACTTCTCACTGCATGATGATTTATTAGTCCCAGTTGAATTAATTGTTGAAATAAACATTAGGATAGATGCAGTCAGTAATCCAAAAGTGAAGTTCTTGAGTTTCGTATTGGACCTGTAAGAATAGAGGACAAAAGCACGGATATATTTCGGGATCAGTTTACTCCTTTGATGTTTCAGAGCAGATTACTGAGAGTTTCTGACTCATAGGACTTAGATTATCACTCTGTAATATGCACACATACACACACATACAGGGATGGATATTGAACTGACTGCAGTGGTTTGGATTTAAGAAATCACTCATTTTTCTCCACATGAATTGGGAGCACAGACTTAATTCTATCTTGGTGTCAGACTCACTCTCTCATTCTCTCCACCTGTCCATCTCTCTGCCTCTCTTTGTGTTCTCACCTCTCATTTTCTCTAATGGAGTGCACTGTGTTGTTACAGATGCGTCAGGCCAGAAGGCATTCGAACCCATGTATTCAGAGGTACACACCACGTGTCACTCATGGCAGCACGTATGTGAGCTCCGCCCCTTTTGCCCCGCCCTCCTATGTCCTCTTTTTGCTTAAGAGAAACAGCTCACACCAGCTTAAACACACGTGCACATGCACATGATGCACACAAGGGCTGCACCATGTGACCATTTATCAGTCAATATTGATATAGTGCAGTATGCAAAAGGAGCCCTCACACTGTACTGACTGTGCATACAGTTGTGTGCCGTGAGCACCTGATCACCTGGTCTCTGAGGGTGTTTTAGAATGTTTTCCAGTAAAAGTACAACATTTTAAGTCAAAATAATTTAGGCTAATCTTTAACCATTTCACATTGCACTACACTGCCACTCAAAAGTTTGGGGTCATCCATTAAACTGAACCTTTTCAGTGATGCACATTTTTTTAGCCATATCACGATGGCACCCATCTTTTGGGAATCTTCTAGAAGGGTGAGGTAGGACTTTTACTGCTTTTTAGTTCAGTTTTGGTGTCTCCTGCAAGAGCTTATAGGATTTAGCACAGCTGTTGACTCCACTGAAAGTTGAGCACATATTTAACATGTGATGTGTTCTGGCAGAGAGTAAACAGCTGCACTAAAGCCTACAGCGCTACATTAAAAAAATAGAATCATTTTAAAACTTACAGCCAACAGCCTGTCAGCAACACCACAACTGAACTAAACATCTTGAATAGCAGAATTTGTGGATTTTATAAGTCTAGAAAAATGGCTCAAATAATGTGTTGTCATGGATTATCCTGTGTGACCCCAAACTTGAGAGGTAGTCTGTAGCCCAACCAATATAAAATCACTTTGTCCATATCGTGCAGCCCTCGCCCTCATCTCAGTATGTTCTTGAATTTAACCAAATGACTAATACACACATGCAGCATTACAAGCTTGAATGCAGAGTGTTTTCTCCTCTCATCTCCTTCCTCTCTCTCGTTCTTTGCTGCTATATGTCTCCTCAACAACTTTCTTCATTTGAAATATTTTTATTTTTAATTATGAATCACAATTTCTCTCCTAATCATGAGTTTCACGTGTCAGGTTTTCACCTAGACCACTGCAGTCATTGCCCATTCCTCTTCTGTGAAGCTTCAGTGTCACATTTCACATAAAAGCACTTTAAATGAAGATTTATTTTAACAGGAAGTAACACTGGCCTCATTTGGGAGTATATACATTACAGAAAAGATCACATTTACTTTACAAAGTCATAAAGAGATTATGAGCACATTGTTTATTCTTTTCTAAGCATTTTCTGTTTATGTTGCTGCTGTGTGACGCATGCTTATGCTTTATTTCATTTTATGCCACTACCTGATCTGTACAGTCTTATGCAAAGTGTTTGCACCCCTAGTTATGTAGATTTTTTTATTATCTATGTGAAGTTTTTTTTCTTCAACTGGTTCAATTCAGAAAATAGAAACTGCACTAAGAAGCTCTTAAAGTTAATGCATTATTGTACAGTAATAGTAATGCTATTAACAGATTTTTTTAAACATGCACTACGACTGTACAAACAAATGTATTTCATATCAATATGAGCTTGTTATTGGTCTGTTTAAACGGAGGAACAGTAAAACACCAGAGGTGTAGGACTTGTTCAGAATGATCATTTCAAACTCATAACCCTTTTGAGTCAGCGTTCCCACCTGCGAGAGTAAAACTGAAATTTCGTAAATACACTTATACACTCAAATCTTAAGAGCAGTTGAAAAATGGGAAGAATTTGCATTTTGCACTATTGGATCTTAAGAAGGTTCTAAGTAGAGCTTCACAATGCTAAAAGAAGACATGGGTGCAAGAGACAACGTTTTGAGCAGGAAAGTTATTGAAAACAGCAATTTAACTGAAATTCTTGTTGATCATTTCAAACAATCTTTTAGGCAGCTTGATGCAAGTGTTTTCAGGAGGCTAGTGGGAACGTTGCTCCAAGTGTTGAAGATGGCTTCATGAAGGGCCTCCACTGTCTGGAACTGATGTCCATTTTTGTAAACTGGACATTTTGTAAACTGGACATTTTTTGCCATCCATCCCCAAATGTTCTCAGTAGGATTTAGATCAGGGGAACATGCAGGACGGTCCAAAACAGTGATGTTATTCTCAGGGAAGACGTCCTTTGTCAGGCGAGCATTGTGAACAAATAAAAGCATTGTGAATAAAACAACTTTATTCCCCCTTACAATTTCCCAAACGGGCAGTTTTGTGGTGTTGAAGAAGACGTGGCCTTTTAGTTTCTGAAGCTCTTCCCTTGCAGATGCCGTCTGATGGTTATTGAGCTGCAGTCAGCACCAGTAATGGCCTTAATTTGGGTAGGGGGTTGTGCCATGTCTTGACGGACAGTCAATTGGATCCTGTAGCTCAGCGCTGGTGAAATTTTTTTGGGTCTACCACTTGACTTAAGTTCCATAACCCTCAGGATCATTTAAAAAATGCAAAATGACTGTCTTACTGGGTCCAAGCAGCGATGGCACGTTGTGAGAGGCCTTACTTATGCAGCTCAACAATCCTACCATGTTCAGTCAGTCAGCTTTTTTATTTTTGCCATCAGGAGGTCATGGCAGTGTAAATACTTGACAGAAAATGACATGGAATCCAAATTTTTGTGCAGATTTTGGCTTTTAAAGGTTATGGTCTTAAACTTTTGATCAGCTGAAAAAATCATGTTTGAGTGAAAATGCAGTTTTCAAAAAATTGGCTGCTTAAAACTTTGTCTCTTGCGCCAATTTCTTCTTTAAGATCCAATAGTGCAAAATGCTAATTCGTGCAATTTTTTAACTGCTCTTAAGATTTTGATCAGGAGTGTATAACTCTTTGAGATTTTATCTTGGAAATAAAACTAAACATACCCCGGAAACCTTAAAGGATCTAACTGTCAAACATATATAGCTAGAATGTAAATATATTTTTAGATTCTTGTCAGAGGGGCTTAAATAAGCAGAGATGCATTTGTCTGAGCAAGTCAGACAGCTGCACATTTTTTCCTGCCAAATGACGCAATCTATCATTCATATGATAATGAGATGGTAATTCCAGACATTCCATTGGTGGAATAACAGCTGTGGAATGTGAACATAAACAAAAGATGTCTCACCTCACATGTATCTCATAAATATTCAATCTAGGAACCACTAAATGGGTCAAATGCATGTCAAGTCACATTTCTTAAGCTTTAGAAATAAAACCACATACAATTTCTAAAAACTATAATGAGCAGTGTGTAGCCAACACCTCTGTTTATTCAGTTCTGAGTTCAAAAGTCTTGGCTAGAAATGTTTAGAGTGTTTTTCACAATATATCAGCACATCTGAAAACAGGTTTTTGGAAAGTCTAAAGCTACATTCACATTACCAGGCTGAAGTGACGCAAATCCGATCTTTTGCTTTAATGTGGCTCAGAGCTGATTTTTTTCAGGGCTGTGTGGATGTGCCAAAAGCCTTTTTTTTTTCAAATCAAATTTGAGTAACTTTCATATGTAGTCAAAATATTTGAATTTTCAGCTTTGTTATATCCATAGTTAAAAACAGAGAGAGAGCACTCCCTATCTTACTTGTTTTCTGACATTGTGATCTTATGGGGGATCCAAAATGACTGCCAAAACAGGAACAATGTTGGCAAAGTCATTGTCAATGTCAGTGTCATTTTTAAAACAATATAGGTCGACAGCTATACACTAGATCTTCCTAAAACTCTGCACACTGATGTAAAGACATGTCAGCTTTATGAAATGAGTACAATAAAACGGATAAAGCAGTGGAAATCCAGAAATCAGCAGCGAAGCTGAAGTTATAGAGACTGTACAATCAGCAGACTGATTGAGTGATTGTCAACATGTAGACTCTACTGTGTATTTTATTTTTTTTTTTTACCAATATTGGCAGTATTACAGGCCTGTAAGTCATGATTGAATCATATTGATATGATAAGACTAGTGTAAAACATGCTAAAACAATATTTTGGAGGATCCAGACTAGAAGCAGATGATGCATAGGCCATGAAACTGTGCTTTGTGCTTTTGTACACAAATGCCGAAAATGGGGTCAAAAACGTCAGCTGGTGGTCTTATTTTCTTTCTATACAGTCAAGACCGTGTACCTGCAGCAAAGTGACTGTTTATTACATAACTTAGATACATTTTTGAATTTTCTCTCCTGCATAAATTGACTAAATTCTCAAAGTGAATATTATAGGCTTACTTACCTATAGAAGGATATTCCAGACCCCTTTTTGTATTTATTTGTGCAGTTATAACATGCACACAACTCTGGCATGCTGCTGTACTTGAACAAGTTTATGTCTTTAGTTTTGAACCAGTTCTCCCATTTTGATAATGGCAGCGATTCCTCCATGGAATCTCACGATCACGTGACCAGTGTTCTCTCTCTGTTTTTAACTCTACATTTATATAAAAATCAGTACACACAGCATGAATTCAGTGACAACAGACATCACACTCTGAAAGGGGCAGTACAGATTAAGTGATAAAATGGTGTCGTCCATTGTGGGGTGGAGCTGCATCTAAACACCTGTTGGTTTGTAGGATTTCCCTACCTTCTCAGGTTATTGACGAAACAGAAATGGACTGAAAACTTCCAGTTTTGTGTTTTGGTGAACTATTCTGTGGTAAAGAAAATAAGAACAATAATGTCATTATTAAATATTCAGAAATAAATTATTGTGTTTAAGGTGGTACTAACTTCAGGTTCTTGCAGATTGCACAAGGATGATCAGACTATACATTGCTGTAACGTGCAACAGGATTCATAGATTGAGAAGAGGTGGTACAGTGCAGTGAAGATCTTGTTCTATGGGTGTAAAATGGGTCACAAAGCAGATGTTAATGACTGGCAAAAAATAGTGATTGCATTTGGGCACCAAGCACCAAAGTATGAAGGAAGTAGCTGAGTTTGCAGGTGTATAGAAGTTTAGTTATACAGGTCTACCAGCAGTGGCAAAAGTCACAGTCTACAGGACAGTTTCCTCAGAAATGTGACCAAAAGATGAAAATGATGGACGGGGACCGCCGACAAGTTTCACAGCTTGTGAATGAAAATCGTTTCACTTTCAGGTAAGACCTGCTTCTAGAAGTCAATACAAGTCCTTCACAACCAATTTCTAAATGATCATCAACATATGGAACAAGAGACATTCAGCCTTGTGTGCTGTCCACCACAATTCTTAGGAGAATGTCCTGTAGACTGAGATTTTTACCACTGCTGGTTGACCTTTTTTGCCACTTACATCTGGTTTGTGACCCATTTTCCATAAATTGAAGGAGACATTAACTGCACTGTACCATCTCTTCTCAATCTGTGAATCCTATCACACACACTGCAGATATTTATAGCTCAATATTCTCATACAGCACCATATACAGGAGCCTGAAATTTGTGATCACTTTGTGAGACTATACACCTTAAAACTGTATATATATATAGAAGCATTCAAAAAAAAATAGAATATAATGGAAAAGTTGATTAATTTCCGTTAATTCATTCAAAAAGTTAAACATTCATTGATTATAGATTCAGGGCCCACAATTTAAACGATTCCAAGTATTTAATTGTTTATTTTCACATAATTTGGGCTTCCAAACCATGTTTCCACAGTTGTCATTAAATTGCTTTAGTTTGGTTCAACTGTCTCAGTTCGGTTCAATATGGGAAAGACTGCAGACATAACAACTGTCCACAAGACATCATTGATACCCTCCATAGGATGGGGAAGCCACAAAAGTACATAGCTAAGGAGGCTGGCTGTTCACAGAGTGCTGTGTCCAAGCATATCAATGGAGAGTCTAGTGGAAGGACGAGATGTGGCAGGAGCAGATGCACCGTGAAGAAGCAAAAGAGATGACTGTGGGTCAAGCCACTTCTGAACCTGAGCCAACGTAGGAAGCGTCTCAACTGGGCCAGTGGTCCAAGATCCTCTTTTCCGATGAAAGTACAGTGTGCCTTTCATTTGGGAATCAAGGTCCAAGGATTTGGAGGAAGAGGGGTGAGGAACAGAACCCAAACTGCTTGAGGTCCAGTATGAAATATCTACAGTCAGTCATGACTTAGGATGCAATGTCTGGTGCAGGTGTTGGTAAACTCTGCTTTCTTAAATCCAAGGTCACCACAACAGTCTACCAGAATGTTTTAGAGGACTTTATGATTCCTTCTGCTGAAGATCTGTATGGAGATGCAGATTTAATCTTCCAGCGGGACCCGGTCCCTGCCCATGTTTCCAGAAGTACCAAAGCCTGGTTTGATTCCCATGCCATCACAGTGCTTGACTGGCCAGCCAACTCGCCGGACCTAAACCCCATTGAGAATCTACGGGGTATTCTCAAGAGGAAAATGAGGGCCTCCAGACCCAACAACAAAGAAGAGCTGACGGCAAGCATCAAGGAAATCTGTGCTTCCATAACTCCCAGTAAGTGCCACAGGCTGAGTGCCTCAATGCCACAGCACACCCAACCAAGTATTGAAGATTAACATATTGTTTTGAAAGTACCATATTTTGATTGATTTGATGTGATCCTAATTTCTTTTTGAGGTGGAAGCCCAAATTATGTGAAAATAAACAAATAAATACTTGAAATCATTTAAATTGTAGGCCCTGAATCTATAATCTGAAAGTTTAACTTTTTGAATGGAATTATGGAAATTAATAAACTTTTCCATGTTATTCAAATTTTTTGCAATGGGTCTGTGTGTGTGTATATAATATTCTAATGTGTTCCCTGTTTTTTTCTTTCTTTTTTTTTTTTTGACTGTGGACATAGTGTAGAGGGAGGATATAAATTATTAGACATTCATATGTTAATAAAGTAATTATCATGAACACATTAACAAACATTGACTACAAAACACAGAGAAAGGAGGAGAAAACAATGTGACACTGTGTTTAATTGATGTAAAAATAAGGTCTTATTCTCTTTCCAAGTTGAAAGTTACTTTGTATTAAGTTCTGTATTTGAATAAGAAACACAAGGACAAGGAGATGAGTTGTATGCACACAAACCTATTCAGTTCTGTTTTCCTGTTGATAATGTTGACATGGTAGCAGACAAAGTGCTGTGATGTACACAAAGGAAAATCAAATCATCATTGATAAGCAAACCTGTATCTTTTTCTGTGATGATGCATAAGGTTTAGGTTAGAGAGCATTTCAACTTGCCCTGGAAGAGTGTAAAAATACTACATCCACTGTTGACATCCCAGGGCTTGCATATGTCTCATAGGGTAGCAGCACTAAATGTAATGTGCATATACACATGAAATGCATTTGCAACAGAGCATTTTATTTATTAATGATGTAAACATTGATTTAAGATGACAGATTTAGATTTTAGTTGAACCAGGTTTAACGCTAGGATTTAAAGTCATTGGGAGCTCAACTTCTGATGCCCGTCCCTAAAGCTAGGCTCTTTAAGAATTTTTTTATTGTCATTGTTGGTGGTGGTTGTTGTTTTTTAGTATTTATTATTGAGGAAATCAATCAAGATAATAAGTAATAAACAGAAAATAGAATCATTTACAACATTTGTGGTTTGAGTTATAGAGTGAAATGACAAACATGCACATTACTAACTTTATATTGTAGCAGGTTTACAAAAACATTTTGGCATGTTACATTAGCTTGCATGCTTTCCATTTTATTGCACTTGGTTCAGTTCTGGGTGATTGGACAGTGTGGGGTAAATTTCCAGCACTTGTGAGTGTGAAAGATTGTAATTAATTATACAAACCGGATTCCAAAAAAGTTGGGACACTAAACAAATTGTGAATAAAAACTGAATGCAATGATGTGGAGATGGCAAATGTCAATA
>BRDA01012504.1:0-11686 GCA_036984385.1 Crenuchus spilurus | reverse complement strand
CAGTGGTAAAAATGGCCTTGTCCCAACTTTTTTGGGATTTGTTGACGCCATGAAATTTTTAAACAACATATTTTTCCCTTAAAATGATACATCCTTTCAGTTTAAACTTTTGATCTGTGATTTGTGTTCTATTCTGAATAAAATATTAGACGTTGGCACCTCCACATCATTGCATTCAGTTTTTATTCACATTTTGTTTAGTGTCCCAACTTTTTTGGAATCTGGTTTGTACTATTATTCATTATATTACAGAACTATATGCATATACACTCACTGGCCACTTCATTAAGGAGCCACTTTCTAATTCTCCCATTATTGTATCAATAATTGACCGGCACTATCATTATGCTTACAGAGTGCTCATTCCCGAGCTCCTCAGCTCATTGGCTGAGTAAATTTGAAGCTCTGGATCTGGAGTAAAACTGTATTTTAAATATGAAGGTAGCACTGAAAGATTTGATGCTGCTCAAGTGTATTTGTCTTTGTAAAAACTATTAATAATGTACAGTTGCAGTTTTCAACAAAATCTTACTCGGGAGTGCCCTCTTGTGTCTGACCAGTCCATGTGTCCATGCTCTCCTCACTACTAATCTTATTGCACTTCATTCCATAAAGGTGAAATGCAATTTGTTCAAATTACATTACACTAGTGCATCTCAAAAATGTGAAAAAGTTCAGTTGTGTTCATAGTTTATTTTTTATATATACCGGTAGTTTAAACATTTGTATATACAGTAGTACCTTGAGATACGAGGTTAATTTGTTTTGTAACAGAGCTCATAAGTCAGACAACTCGTATATCAAACAAATTTCTCCCATTTAAAATAACTGAAATAGATTTAATCCATTCCAGTCCTGTGAAACATCCACAAGCCATCCTAAATTATGGACAAAAAGACATGTTTTGAATTAAGAAACACACATATACACTTTACCAATGCATAACAAAATATTTAAATTTCAGATTTCAGTAAATATTAGTGTAAAATAATTTTTAAGGAATTCTTGCTGTAGCATTTTAAATTTGATTTGATGTGTGCGGTTCTGTGTAGATGTGTAGTGCGCACTGTACAGTAAAATCTCTCTTCTTCCATTTCACTTCAGCATCTGACTTATGTCAACAAATTCAGCAACTGGCTGAAGAATGTGATGCCATGGTTTGTTCTTTGCAGTTCAGTACAAAACAGTTTTTACTCAGAAGCAGCAGCAAGTCTCCGTATCTATGTACAGGGCTGGTGCACGCATGCAGATCACGAGCCTGCATGAAATAATATTAACAATGTTTAACATAATTACTGTATGTATGTTATTGAATTAAAAAGGCTTAAGAGTTTAAAGCATTTTTACTATCAATTTTTTTCCCAAAAAGTATGCAAAAAGGAGTACAGCGCACGAGATTGGACTTGATTCTGAGGGTAACACCTGAGAAAGAATGAGATGCAGGTGTTGTGCTGCCCACACTGGACTTTTGCACTAACGCCAACTAGCAGCAACCACTCATATCTTGGAATTTCGCTTGATTCTCGTACAAAAATACAGACAGAGTCGCAGCTCCTATCTGAAATAAATAAATTTGTATGTTGGTCTGCTCGTATCCCAAGGTACCACTGTATATTCATTATATGTAAAGTGACACATTTCAAACTTTTTGTTGTTTTACTGTTGATCAGTGTGTCTTATCAGAAATAATATCAAAGTATTAGAATATTTCATTTGAAGTTTGAGTACATTTCTATTTAAACAATATCAACTGTAAAGCCAAAAATAGTTTGCAATGTGTTACTTTACATGTAATGAATGTAAAATATATTACTTTACTGTATTGAATTAAAACACAAATTAAAACTTTCTAGATATTCAAATTTTTAAATTTAAATTAATGTGCCACAAAAAGTAAGTGTGTAAAGTGTGGTCATGCCGAACTGTTACAAGTTTTCAGTTTTGTATGTAAATGATTGAGTTTAATGTCTGATTGAGTCTGAAATGAAAGCTCAGGAGTTAAATAAGAACTCAGTGAATCGGTTTATAACCAAAATGTGTCTAAACTTTGGACACAAAGCAGCACCTTTGTCAGATATAACAGCTGAACACACTCGTGACTTTCTTTCTACAACAGACATCAAACATTCTTCAGACAGTTCTTCACTAATCTGCTGCAGAACGTCACATAAATGTTGGCTCTTGTAGGTTTGCTTTACTTTTCACTTCATCCCAAATCAGCTGGATGGGGTTTAAGTCAGACTGTGCTCCACTCCATGTTTTCAAGCTGACCATCTTGTTGTTTCCTGAGGTAGTTCTGGTAGAGCTTGGACTGATGTTTTTTTACTTACTTACTGTAGGATGAACCTCTGACACAGTCGGCACATACCTGAAATGTTCTAAAACGGTTCTAAAACTTTAAACCAGTAGTGTAGATAGATAGGTAAAACTTTTTTTGTGAGCTTGTTGGCATCTAAAACAGTTAGCACTATTAATATCTAATAATGTTAATATTTCTCACAACATGTTAATTACATAACGAAGGTCCTGGAATAGAGTTACTTTTTCCTTTAAAGATGATGGTATTAATTGCTGTATGAATTAAGAAGAAATGTATTGACCTTTACTGCCAGCTTGACACCTCACTCTTCCTGTTTCTTTGTCATTTGTGCTATAAAGGGAATGACTTGCTGTTGTTTCTCAGCTGATGCACTGCTCACTCTGGGTCTGGTTCTCCTTCACTTTCTCTACCTTCAGTCATATAGACTATTACTGCGGCTGGTGGTGCTTTTGCTGAAAAAGAGTTGGAGCTGGATTAGGATTACCAGGGGAGGTTTTGTAATATAAGTTGGAAGAGATTTGATTGGCTCATTTGTACTGAATGAAGTATTTCTAATTTCACCAGATTGCCAGAAATGGATCAAGCTGTTAGGTCATAGCCTGAGTGCTTCTATCAGTGTTATGTAACCGGTATGGCACTCAATCAGCTACTGATAGCAGCGTTTTAGCTGCTTTTAGGTTAATATTATTATAGGACTGCTAAAGCTGAGTTAGCTTAGCCAGTTACAGAATTACAAGAATTATAACAATCTAACTTTTATAAGCAGCAAAATTACATTATCTTTGCAGGTAAAACTAATCCAGGGTTGAAACTTGACTACATTACTTGTGCATCTCCAAAAATGACACTATTATTGGTTCATAATTTAATTCAAGAAGCTAAACTTACACTTTATATTAATTATGTTTTTTGTTTTGGTGTTGATACTGTTTAAATAGTAATTTACTCAAAATGAAATATTCTCATAAGTTGAGCTTCTGGACTTCTGATTTGATCAACTGATCAACATAAAAAAAGGCTTGAAATAGCACTGTGTAAATGTTAAGTACAGTCATATCTGAATATTATGACCTCCTACCTTATTGTGTGAATGACCAGCCTTGGCTTGGGCAGCACTAGCTAGACGTTTTGGCATGGACTGTATTAGGTGACGGAAGGTATAAAGAGGCACTCGTCCTGGTCCACAGTGGACCATTGATTGCTGTCTACCACTCACTGGAGTCATTGTTATTCTCTGGCATCAGTGGACTGTGAGGCACCTCTGTTATGTCGATGGGAGGCTCAATTTACAAGACACAGTACATCTTCAAAACAGCAACTCTACAGCATGCCGTGAAGTTAGCTGTTTTGGAGAAACTACCACCACCATGCTTCACCTGGTACCCAATAATCATGCCCTTTGCCCGTGATGATGGTTTTACCCTCTGCTGCAACTGACTGGTGTGCTCACTTATTTATACATGCAGTAAACCAGAGGTGGTCATAATATTCTGATTATGAGCAGCAGTTAACTTGTGTGTGTGTGTGTGTGTGTGTGTGTGTGTGTGTGTGTGTGTGTGTGTGTAAATATAAATATATATATATATATATATATATATATATATATATATATATATATATATACACATACATACATACCCACCCACACACAATTTTCTGTTATCTTAGATACACTAGTAATTCAACATGAATGGTCAAATGTATTATACCAGACATGACTCTCAGATGGTGTGTTTGTTGTTGGAATGTTATTCGTATTGAATGTAAAACTGTTTCTCTCTCTTTCTCACACTCTCACTCTAGGGGTACCATGTTGGCTCCTCCTCATTCTACTGCACTCCCTCGCTTGGCCCCACCCCCTGGAAGGCCAGCCCTTCCGTGCCAGCCAACCCAGAATGCCGTAGTGCCCCGCGGCCTGGCATGGGACAGCGAGCACTTCATGAGTCTGCTGCCGGTGCCCCGGCAACACGCCCGCCTGTCACTACAAGAGACCCACCTGTCCAAGTGACTCATGAGTCACCGTGGCGGAGACGCAGCAGTTTTGGAATGCGTGATGCCCCATCTCCCCCCCTTGACCTGGATGACAGTGAGCTACCCGTCAGCGAGGTCTAAATTTTGCCATATATCCTGTGATCCCTGAGGTGAGGATCTGGAGAGCTCTGAAAGGATGGAATGTGGAGAAACGAAAGTGGTCTTGAACTGTTATAAGGACACAGCGTGGGACCAACAATCTATTTTCTGTTTCGAATACAGACGTGTTGTCATGCTAGAGGATCTTTTCACCTCTCTCCTTGAATCTTGTTTGGTTTAAGGTAGAATTAAAAACTAGGATTTTTAAACACATTAACTGGTTGTTGGCATCTAATCCATTAAACCTGTTTATTCATGGCTAGTGCTACATCAAAAATTACAGTATTATTTAAAAGTTCAGAATTTAATTAAAAAATGTAAACTCATTTTACATTCATTACACTTTTTTGGCAAAATCAGAAATCCAGTATCTGATTATTACAATATTTGGAGTAAATTAACATTCAAACAGTATCAACATGAAAAGAAAAAAGATTATGAAGTGTCACTTTATGTATAATGAATATAAAATGACAGTTTACCTTTAATTAAATTAACACATGAACTTTTTCACAATATTCTAATTTTAATAGATGCACTAGAACAGTTGCTTTCATTTTTAGCACCATTGCTTTTTTTTGATGAAACTATTTCTTTAAACGTTGGAATAGTAAAAGGATCTTAGAGAATCTTGATGAATATACACTAAAAGGAGCAGTGACACGAGGGTCCGAGTGTGTGTTTTTGTCTGGGTGTTGTGTGATGTGCGATACTAACCACTGGAGGGAGAAGACTCCCTACTAACCCAAGTTTATTTAATGACGTCTTGTGCTTGACTCACCCAATGTGATTGCATACAGTGTCACATCAAAAAATTAGAATATTGTGAAAGTTAATTGTTGTTCATAATTTAATTCATTAAGCTAAACTGCAATATTTTATCTGTAATCTGTCATTTTTCATTTAAAGAATATAAATATTTGACCGTTTAACTTGAAATAAATTATGAACACAGACTTTGTGATATTCTCATCTTTGGAGATGCACTAGTATTTGTTGTAGGGTACTTGTAGTTTTATTTGTAATTTTTGTTGGTTCTGATTCACTTCCTTGCCTCTGCTCTTCTATTTTGATGACTCTGTTAACCTTAATGGTAGGAAATGCATCGGAGTGTAGTAGCCTAGCTGTGGATTTGTGGATATTATTTGTTTAGGCATTTAGCTAAAAAAAACATATATTTTGTATTTTAAAAGCGAAAGAATGGGTTTAAAACTCAGCACAAAGTGCAGCCATTTACACTAAAACCTTAAAACCCTTGATTTTGTTTTGCTTTGTTCATCTGATTTGTTTGTTTTAGATGTGTTCAGATAGCAGAGTTTGGTACTGAGTTTGGTACTAAAGTGAATGGCTGATGTGGGAGTTGAACTGTGAATTGCAGACTAGTAGTAGCAGTATAACGAGACTGGTATTACAGGAAGCTCTGTTTGCTTCTTTATCCAAAGGATCATGACCATCTTTAATACTAATGAAGATCTGGTGATGAAATGCAGATTAAATAATAAAATGTTCCCTCTCCCGGAATTGGGTTATCGGGGCCCTACCCAGGAGCCAGGCCTAGGGGAGGGGCTCTTTTGTGAGCACCTGGTAGCTGGACCTCTACCCATGGGGGCCGGCTAGGTTCAACAAGAAAGAGCTACATGGGTCGACTCCCACATGGACTCACCACCTGTGATGGAGACAGTAATGGTGGAGTGCTGTGTGATTTGGGTGGTGACCTAATGCAAAGGCCTTGGCGTTCCGATCCTCGGCTACTGAAGCTAGCTTTTGGGTCATGGAATGTAACCTCTCTGGCGGGATAGGAGCCTGAGCTGGTGCATGAGGTTGAGAGATACCGGCTAGATATAGTCGGGCTCACCTCAACACACAACTCGGGCTCTGGAATCAGTCTCCTTGAGAGGAGCTGGACACTTTACCACTCTAGAGTTACCCAAGGTGAGAGGCGTCAGGCACCGGGCTAAATGAGGGGTTTTTCCTAAGTGGATGAGAGGGTAGCTTCCCTACGCCTTTGAGTTGGGGGACAGTTCAGAATACCCAGCTTTCTTGGAGTCCTTAGAGGGGTGCTGGAAAGGCTCCCTCTGGCGACTCCATTGTTCTACTGGGGGACTTCAGTGCTCACATGGGCAACAACAGTGTGACCTGGAGAGGCATGATTGGGAAGAACGGCCTCCCTGATCTAAACCTGATTGGTGTTCAGTTACTCGATTTCTGTGTTCATCACAGTTTATCCATAGCTAACACCATGTTTAAGCACAAGGGTGCCCATAAGTTCACGTGGCACCAGTACACCCTAGGCCAAAGTTCAGTGATTGACTTTATAATCATATCGTTGGACTTACAGCCATGTATCTTGTACACTCGGGTGAAGAGAGACATTTTCAGCACGTCAACACGGAGGTATATTTAATCCAAATTTCATCATATTTTGATTAGTTTTAAAGTTATTTATGATTGTTTGGGCAAAGAAGTAAACTGGGCACCATGTAGCATCTGCTTTAATGGTTTGAGCAAATAGAATTGAATGCCTTTCATTTGGATTAATGCTCAGTTGGTTGCTTGTTAAAACAGTTGTTTGTGATAATGTCCTTAAAGCAACAGTTGCACTTTTTCAAAGATAGTCTGTCGCATATGTATTTACATTGAGCCACAACATTAAGACCACACTCACAGATTAAGTGAATAATGCTGATAATCTCATAATGGTTAAAGTGCAGGTCTGATAGATGGTAAGAGAACACTCGGTTCTTTTAGTCAGTAATGGGCAGGTGTGTTGAGGAGAGATTTTTGACAAAGACCATTGTTATAGTCAGATAACTAGATTGGAGCATGTCTGAAATGTCTTTTGTGGTGTTCTTGGTCAACATTGGTCAGTTCCTGCTGACAGTGGCCTCCAGTTTCCACAGATCTCATTATGATCAAGTGTCAGAGCACCACTTTGCAACTTACAGGACCACTGTCGGCAGGAACTGACCAATGTTGACCACGAACACCACAAATGTGCTGCCACATACTTCAGATCACTTTCAAAGATTTTGTAGCATCCATGTCTCGGAGCAGCGTGTGTAGTAACAACAGACTATTAAACATTAGTATTAGCATATTGACGCAGCATATAGTGTCAGTGCCCACAATTTTGACATATTTCAAAAGTATGTAGTAATTAGCACACTACACAATATGGAGCAGATGCTGAATTCAGGTTTCTGGTGCTCACCTGATAATATCTAGTGCGCACCAAATGTTTTTCCCCTCCAAAAAAAAGTACACCACATCCATTCACGGGCTCCATACATGTGTGCACCTGTATCATTATTATCTGTACTAAATATGTTTATTGGATGATGGAAACATTATGATGAATCACAACAAGGACAGAGAAACTGACATTTAGTGAGGATGCTCATGTAGGGATGGCTTAAGGGGCCTTTTTTCATAGTGCTGTCTTCCACATATCAGCTTCAAAGCTTTTATTACCAACTCCATTAATAAGCAATTCACAACCTACATGAGGTGCATTAGAGAAGAGAAATTTAAAGTCACTGATGGGTTTTCCAGGCAGTCAACATTGAATATTTAGAACCAGTATGATTGTTTGGGTGCCTGTAATTTTCTGTTTTAACCCCTTTGTCTTTTGTTTGGTGACTATAACTTTTGATATTTCCTATTTTTGTATTATTTATTATGTTTAAATAAACAGTTTTATTTCTTAACTGAAAAGTCCCCGACAGTGCAGCTTTTTGTAATGAATCAAGGTGACATCATAGCAGGATAGAAATAGCGAAAATTCATAAAATTCATTTTTGAAGACGCTTTGCATTATACTCTACTGGCCAATGACTGTTACTACACGTCACCTATTTACAAACGCTGAGAAAGCTGTGCACACCTGTGCAGCCCAACTGAATTACACTTCAAGTGAAATCGAGAGCCTGCCAAAGCTGTAACAGTATTTGTTTTTGTTATTCCTGCTGTCATAGCCAGGACATAATGACATTACTAGCATCTGTATGTGTGATGTAAATGTGAATGACGGAGTGGAAAAGTGAGGGGCCTGGCCCTGACTGACCTGCTTTTTCTGACTTCATGCAGGATCATGAAGCCTCTGGGAAAAGGAGTTCATGGGATTTTTCAGTGTTTTTCAATTGCATCTGCTTCGTTACAGCAGGTGGTAATTTGATTATGTTTCCCTGAAGAAAAAACCCATTAACTTATAATAGAAGCCAGTAGGTAAATTCTGAAGCCTAATTAGAGACAACAAAGAGGTTTTGACTGATATACACTGAGCAGTCAGTTGATTAAAACAACTAAAACAATATTATCAGCTTCACTTACACATAGAGGCACTTTGTAGTCCATTTGCATACTCTTTAGCTTCCTTTCACCTGTTCTTAAATGATCAGGACCACCACAGAGCAGCTATTATTTGGGTTGTGGATTAATCTCAATGCAGTGATACTGATGTGGTGGTGATGTATTAGTGTGTGCTGCACTGTTTCCAGTGGATCAGACCTATCAAAGTTGCTGGAGTTTGATCCAATGTTCTAGCATACCTGCTAACACTCTTGTTTTGACCCTTTTACTTGCTCCTGATAGGCCATTTCATAGTGATTCAAATCAAATGGTTATTTCTCCATTTCTGGTTGTTAAGCATCATGACTGATATCTCCTCACTGTGCCCAGGGGCATCATTAGGACTGGGCTTTTGTGGGTTAATGTATTTTGACACAGAAAGTTTACGTATGCTTCCCCAGAATATATACATTTGCAATCGAGCCTCTTTCTCACAACCTATTATTGGCATGTATGTTACATAAAGCAGAATATGTGAAGCTTTGCTTTCAGTGTCTGGTGTGACTAAACATTTCCTCTATCTGTTCAGTCACAGCAGCTTAGAGGAAGTGTAGCCCATTGTTCTGTGCATTACATCTTCAGATCTGGGATGTTGGGAGGTTTAAGCACCATCAGATCATTTTTTAGAAATTTATTGCCTAACAAAATGTCATTTCATCCTTGACTTATGGATGCAAAATATTTGACCCATCGAATTGAAAACTCCCATTTTGAAAAGGCAGAATTTCAGTTCTGAATGATACACCCCAAATCTGCATTTAGACTGCAGGCAAATTGGATTTGTTCCTCAGATCAGATCTGCTGTTGTCCATATGGTTATTAACAAGAGATCAGATCAGATTTGCCCATCTAGACATCACAAGCGTATCTGCTTGGGTGGTTGTAATAATAAAGGAGACATGAATTACTAAAGCAAAGCTGGTTATGTGTCTTTGTGACTGCTTTAAAAATGTACCAAAAAACTCTTATAGTAACACAGTAGAGAAAATTGAGCTGGAAATGCCTTAAGTAGACTTTCTAATATTAGAACATTGAGTGAAAATATAGATTAGAGCAGAGTAGAAGGAAAAATTAATTTTTTTAGTTGTTATAATTAATAAAAAAGCTATAATTTTGTATAAAATGAACAAAAAATAATAAAAAAAGATTTAAGAGTCAAAAAGCTATTATAACTTCATGAAGCATTTGTAATTAGAATCTAGATTTTGATTTTGGAATAGTTATAGATTAAATCTGCACACTTCCATCACTCTGGGCTTGAGGTGTGGTTCTTTGTCGCATTGCGAATGATGTGAAAGGCACTTCAAAATCCGATTTGAGCGGCCAGAGCATCTAGACAGACATTTCTGTACAAATCTGATTGCTGTCAGATTTCAAACCACCTCCAAATGTGGCTTGGATCAGATTTTTGGATCAGAATCCAAAAATTGGATTTCATGAGGTGATTGGAAAGGCCAAGATATCTTCTATATGGCACAATAGGGTTCAGCACTGTAGCCTGTCTGTTTTTTAAACATTTCGAGACTCATCCCTCACAAAGGACAAAATGAACTAAGCTTTATGAGAATAGAGAAGTTTGAGGTGAAATCTGGGTTGTGTTCAGCTCAGACAAACATAGCCAAACATTACTTAAAACAAAATTGGTTGTGTGTTGCAAGTATAGCAGCTAAGAAGTCCATTCTTCACATTCTTTTCATATATTTTTGAAGCTTAATGAAATGGTTTTAAGTGAACGTTCAATTCTTCAGAATAACTTTGATGTCACAGTGAAGCCAAAATATCACCTCCTGAAAATCTTCAGCAAAAGGTGAAAGATTTATACACAAATAACGTGATTAACAGAAGCTATTTGTCATTTTCACAAAACACACCCCAGAATATTAGACCCACATTTGTAGAATACTTGATTAATATCCATTGTGTGAATTGCCTTTTAAATAAGTCAGGGTTTATACACGTCACACTCTGACACTCCATCATGAGAGAAAACAATCCCAAACAAATACAACTGAGCATCTGCTGTAGGGCGACCTCTTATAGCACAAATCTGAGTTGCGAGATTAACCTAATAAAGTCTCTTTATTGTTGTGCAGCCTGAAAAAAATAAATTCTGCTACAACAATGTTACCTTTTTTTTTTTTGATCATTTATTTCTTGTTTTTTTTGCCCAATTTTATCCCCTTCCCAATGTAGTAGTAGCCAATTAGCCCATCCCCTCCGTTAGGCCTCTCCACATCACTTTGCAATGTCCCTGACTCTAGGAGGGTGCTGGCAAGCACAAGCCTCCTCCGTTGTGTGATGCAGCCACTGCTTCTTTTCCAAACCACCGCTGATACACCGTCACTGGAGTGCCTAACGTGCTCGGAGGAAGGCACACAGGGTCCCCAGCTCTGATTGGACACATCAGTAGACACCTGAGCCAGCGGACATTGCAATGTGAGAGTGATAGGGAGAGAGAGAGCGCCATCTACCCACCCAGAGAGAGTACTGCCAATTTTTGCTCTCTTGGGCCCCGGCTGTTGATGGCAAACAGCATGATCCTCTGGTCATAGTGGTAGTGCCTTTGCCCGCTGAGCCACTTGGGGCCCTTGTTTACATTTGTGTTCAGTAAATTGTGAGTATGTATTATTGTTTTACAGATCATAAAACCTTCAACAAAAAAAACATAAATTGTATGATTGAAAGATTTAAACAATGCAGAGAGGAAAAAAAAAACACTCAACAAAAATGAATTACACACTACTTTTGTCATGTCATGTCATACGCCGTCATCGCTTTGCCCTGGTAGGCTGCGCAGACGAGTCACTTCTCTCCAATGCCATCTGTCTCTGGTTGCTTGTAGCAGGCTAGCACCTGATTATCCAGTCCACGTCTTGATGTTATCCATCC
>BRDA01012503.1:0-11640 GCA_036984385.1 Crenuchus spilurus | reverse complement strand
TGGGACCTTTGGTGAGGTGTCCCGGGCATGTCCAGCTGGGAGGAGACCCCGGGGAAGACCCAGGCTGGAGAGATTATATAGATCAAGTTTGATTGGTTGTGCTGCCCAGTCAGATAGTGCTTTTCCTTCAGTGTGTTTGCATCTGAGATGTACATAGCAAAAAATTTGGCATGAAGTTCAAATTCTGTTAATTGGAAAAATGAGAAATACTGGCCCTGACTTTCAGTAAGGACTAGTCAGTCAGTCAGCACAGATGGGTTTAAGGTCAGATTCCCCTGTCAGTGAGTGTACAACTGTACACTATCCCCATATAATGTTTTATGCATCTGAAAATGACCCAAAATTAAATTCTAGGTTTTATTCCAGTTCATTTTATTTCAATTTTCCAGAACCAGCAGCTGTGTGGACGATTTGATGGACGAAGATGAGAAAGACAGAGCTAAAAGGTATTGTGTGTGTATGTGTGTGTGTGAGCGAGAGAGAGAGAGAGAGGCAGTTTGTTATGAAGGTGTGAAGATGTTGACCTAATAACAGCTCAGAACATCCTCTGGTTAAAGATGTCTAATAAACTCTCTTATCTTCACCTCTTACATCATCTTGTTTCTGATTCCTGGTTACCATAAAGATGGTGTTTCTCCAGAACATCTCAAGAACCACAGAGAAGACCATAACTGTTCTAGTCTTTGTTTGATGATTACATTTGAAGGTCTTCTCCAGTTCCTTCATCCTCGTTCTGCTGAGTGTCAGTCTGGTTCTACTGTTAATGAGCCAAGTAAACAAAAACTTCAACATCTTCTCCATCAGCAGTAAAAGTTGTCTTTCCTATTGTTGTGTCCTTTGTCTTCTTCATAGTCACCTCAAGTGTCATTTTTTTCACTCTGTTTTTTAACTTTACTTATAAGGACTTTCTTGAATCCTCGTTCATCTTCCTGTGGTCCTGCTGCTCTCGTGATATGTTCAATGTACAGCTTGTACAGATATGGGGACAGTGCACAGCCTTGTCTAGCTCCTTCACCAATGTTAAACCAGTCTGTGCATTTTCTCTCATGACTGTGGCTTGTTGATCAGTGTAGAAACTCATCATTAGAACAATAAGATGATCTGGTATTCATTCAACAGTGTCAAAAGCCTTGCTATAATTAATGAAGTGTACGTAGACTTAATCCTTGAATTGCTTGGCCTCTTCCATAATCCAGAGTAGATCTGCAGTGATGTCTCTTGTTCTTGCCTGATTCATACATGTCTCGTCCAGCCAGTTCAGAGTTCATAAGTATAATTCATTCAGAAATGATGGACCACATCATTATGGAGCCCTGCTGGTGACACGGCGTAAAAATAAAAGATGTTATTAACCCTTCGGAATGAGATCTTAATGCATGGCCACTTTTTAGTCTGTTACTGATGTTTGAATCCCAAGATCAGATCTGTGCCTTCTTGTGCCACTAATCTGATTTGTAAGAGTTTTAATTGTACATGGAGGACTGAGAGCATAGTTGTATTAGCATATTGGTCAAAAAGTTTTGGCTCAACTATATTTGAATTCCATCTCTTGTGTACTTAACAAATGCCCTTGACCAGCAGCATTTGTTGGACCGGTTAATTTAAAACAAATGCAACTGAATGACATCTTCCTCTTTTTGCATTCAGGGCGTCCCGTAACAAGTCTGAGAAGAAGCGGCGAGACCAGTTCAATGTTCTCATTAAGGAGCTGTGCACCATGCTGCAGGGTCAGGGTCACCCTCGCAAAATGGACAAATCCACCATCCTCCAGAGGACCATTGACTTCCTGCAGAAACAAAAAGGTTAGAGGCCGGTAATTCTTCTTTGGCAAAGGATAGTTTAATCAGTCAAGAACAATTTTTGGGGTCATTACTGAAAAAAGTAATCCATTCCAAATTACTGATTACTTTTCAAAAACGTAATCAGATGAATGGGATTACTTTACATATAACTTTCTGGACAAAGTAATCTCGTGACATTAATGTTACTCTAAAACACAAAATGCAGAAGAACTCAATCTCAGTGGGTTTTATTTAAAAGAAAAGTGGATCCTCTGAACTAAATACAGTCAGCTAATGCTAATGCTAACTAAAGACCCAGAAAATGGCCTGTGAATGGCTACAACACTTACAGCTCATAATCAAGTGTCTCTGAATGAAACACACAGCTGAAGTTAGCTTCTTATTCAGAAGCATCTTATTGGAATGTCCCATTCCACCTTAAATGGTACAGCATTTACATTAAGGCTCTGCCATTTAAGGTGGAATGGGGAAATTCAGATACAATTCAGATAATGGGGAAATGCAAATAAGACATTAACTTGACTCTAAAGTGGAGACTGAGCAGTTTTTGTAATGTTGGGTCTTTTATTTCTATTGGTTTTAAATATTATCATTACAGCTGAGTTTACACACAGTGGAGTTTACTGTGAACTACAATACCCAGATACACAGAGCAGTACAGTACACGGTAAACACCTTACACACACATAACAGCATGTATCAGCAGTGTGAGTGTAAACAACCAACAATAACTACACATTAAATGTACTGTGGTATTTTGAAGTTTATGAATCCTTTAGAATTGTTTATATTTGTACATAAATTTGATCTAAAACTTCATCAGATTGTCCTAAAAGTAGATAAAGAACCAAATCAAACAAATGACTTTATTTACTGAGCACCACTGATATGTGTGATATTCTTCTCTTGAAGTCAGATGAGTAATTTAACATTTTTATTAAGACAGTAACTAATGTGATTATCTTCATTTTAACTATAATACTTTATTAAGTTAATCACATTACTGTAACACTTACCTCATTACACCCAACTCTGATGTTTAGTGTGTGAAGCCATGAGTCTTCAGATGTCTCCAAACTTCAGTGTAGAGCCACAGAAGTGTGATATCATTGGGTTTTGTCTAAAAAAAAGACCCTGAGCATAAGGTTTTGGCAACTCCAAGGCCTAACTGGAAAAATTCAGTATTTCAAAATCTCCTAAATTATTGTTTTCTTGCTGAAGACTTTCCAGAATGAACACTTATCAGAACTGGAGAACCTGTTTGTTGATATTCTCCATATTTGATTCTTCACTGTGTAGCTCCTCAATCAGTGCTGTCACATCTGGCCGGCAGTCGTTCTCCTAGCTCCTCAAATTCCCGCCCACATGTTTCCAGAATCCCAAGAATTCCAGGCTGAAGTCTCACTTGTACGGTTTTGTGGCTGTTTTATGTTTTCCAGAGATCACAGCACAGACAGAGTCATGCGAGATCCGGCAGGATTGGAAGCCTTCATTCCTCAGCAATGAGGAGTTCACCCAGTTAATGCTGGAGGTAAACTGCTCCTCATTCCTTCTCTGTGTCTCAGGATGACCAGCGAGAACTTCTTCTGTAGCTGTCCAACCAGAAAATCTGCAAAATGCTGCTTTCTGTTGGAATAATTCAAACTTGTACTGCTTATTACATTGGATGTGCTGTTAGCTGCACTGGATGTCCACTTGAAGTAACCTCTCCTAGTACAGACACTCAGAGTTTGCGGACAATCATTAGATTGAACTTTTTCTGTGACACACTTCTGTTTCAGAAGACATTTCTGAATTCACATGTTCTGTTGCTGATAGTCACATCCTTTGTGAATTGTAATACTATAAGCAAGGGTATATACTGTGATTTTTTTACCTAATTTCTATTACACTAAATCTAATTTCCTTACTCTACTTGTCTCTATTGGAGTGAAAAAGTCTAATGGCTGACAATAGATTACAACACTGCCATCTAGTGGTCGGGGATTTATACACAACACAAAATGAGCCACTAAACTATTCATTATAAACCCATTCTGTGTTTTTGAGAATTGATATCACAGAACGTATTATTGTGATACTTGTGTGTGTTGGTATTATTGTACAGCAGAGATGTGCGCAAGTCTTTTTTTGCAAGTGCAAGTCAAGTCTCAAGTCTTTGACCAAAAATCCAAGTCAAGTCTCGAGTCTCTTGACCTCAAGTCCAAGTCCAAGTTTTGTTGCATGTATTACTTGACTGGCAGTTTGAGCAAAGGTATTCGAACTACACTAGATTATATTCTATGTTTTTATCAAATATTAAAACATAGTATTATGTTGTAATAGTATTAAAACATAATACTGTTTTAAAAATACAGATCATTAAGGTTAAGGTTGAAATAACAATCAAGCATTTAGAGTATTGTTAACTGTATTTTGCACTTGTAGTCTTACAAGGAATTGACAATTGACAAATCCAACAAGTTGTGTAGTGTAGTGTGCAAAAACATAGCTTAACATACCTTAAAATGACAAACTCAAAAAGTGCAATAATGTTCAAACTTAACTATCCCCTTAACATTGTATAATACTGTGAACATATTAAGGGACTCCTTGGGTTCAGTGTAAACTTAGAACAAACCTCTAAATGAGCAGTATGTAGATTACGTGTTATTAACACTTAATAGTGCTGGCTCCTCCTGTTCTCAGGCGAGGGGGAGCGGAGCGGAGCAGAGCATGGATGTGTATTGAGGGAGTGAGCATCGTGAGTCGGGCAGTGAAAATACTTGCATTGTTCGCGAGTCTCAAACCACTAGTCCAAGTCAAGTCTCGAGTCTTTAGGGTCCGAGTCTGACTCAAGTCTCAAGTCTCTAATAGTAGGGACTTAAGTGCAACTCGAGTCTAAGTCCAAGTCACGAGTCTTCATCTCTGTTGTACAGCCTTACTCTGCAGACGTGCTGGAATGAAGGTTCATTGTACATGTACATTTAAATCAGTCTGAGCTGCCTGAACTGTGATTTAAATCAAGTATCAGAAACAGAATGAACCTCACAGCTTTCGTTCAGTCTGCCCACATTGTCCTGATGTGGGTTTATGTTGTATTTATGGTGCAAAGGCACAAATTAATGACCTTTTATTATATAATTTTCAGCAGGTTTAAAACTTGTCATTTTAGACAGTATTTCTATATTTCTGTGTTGTAAATCTATATTTGATATTTTTTATTTCATAACTGTACCGTCATCAAAAGCTTATATTTACAGGACTCTGGATCTTCTGTCATTGTGATAAAATACAGCAGAGATGATTGTTTGGTACTCTGCTGGGGAGGGTCGTCATGTAAATATTGTCATTTTGGACCATTCCTATTGGTCCATTTGTCACAAAATGATAAAATATGTAAATGAGCAACTGGTGTTTAAAACAAACAAGAAACAGTCTATAGTCTTTTGAACTTTGATTGATTGCTTAATTGATTTAATTTTGCATACAGGCACTGGATGGTTTCCTTATTGCACTCACGACTGACGGAAACATAATCTACGTGTCCGACAGCGTCTCGTCCCTCATTGGCCATTTACCAGTAAGTAAAGAGGCGGGGCTGCCGCTAATGTTTATGCTAAAGCTAAACGAATAGAGGCCAGTTAATGAGTGTTTGTGTACAATCTGATAAAGTTTATTCAAACCTTTGCTGCTTAAACCTGGTTAGGGTCACGGTGAGTCCCCATAACTCTCCACTAAGCGCAGGGCAGGGCAGTACACTATCTTAGCTAAGCCCAGTATACATATACACACACACACACACACCTGGAGTATCCAGTTCACCTGACACCAGAAACTCCGAATAAAACCCCCCGCACAGACAGGGAGAACATGGAGATTCAAACCCAGGATGTCAGTGCTGAGAGGCCGTTTATTTTGTACTGTTATTTTTTCTGTTACATTAAAAGATGATTTACAACAACCCACCAACCAGAAACATCCTCCTGACATTGGTCAGAACCACTTTTTTTACCACTTACCCCCAACTGCATCCCTGTACTAATGCTGATCAGGTTTCAGTGATCTGATTTCTAAAAAAAGACCTTTAATGCCGTTGTACGACCTTCTTCAGGCTTGTACTTTGGAGAAAGATGGCAATATCATTTCAGTTTGTAGACAATGACTCATGTTTCCAAACGAGCCTTTTGGCCACTTTAAGTGATGACTAACAGATAAATGATCATGTTTGGATAAATTTAGCCAGAGCAGCCCACACGCACCATATTTTCTGGAGGAGTTGGTTAACGCTGGCCACTCTGAAGGTGTTTCATACATATCATTATGGGGTTTTTGTTGTTTTGTGTTGTACATGCAGTGTTTATTAGATATACTCAGGAGAGAACAGGTCGACTATTAAAACTGAATGTAAACAAATGTAAACAGCTCATTTATAAATAAAATGAGATTAAAATATCTGGTTCAAAAGTTCTTTTAGGCAGGTCTGTACACTAAGTGGCCATCTTTGCAGTGTTATTTGTACAGGTATTTCCACGGGTTTCAATGTTTCATATAAAAAATAATAAAAATCTGGAATTTACTTATTTTATATGTGACATTTCTATTCAAATCTGTGGACAAAGGTGGCTTTTCTTAATGGTACACATGTTTGTCATCTCCATAACAAGGAGGATACCTTTTAACATGGATACTTTTACCAGTTGATTGGCTAAAAGGCAGGACTTTCTGTGAATCAGACGCCATGTTGAGCGTTACAAGCGTTCCCACAGTATCTGATTTCCTCTTCTGTACAGTACTAAGTATGAAATACCAAATAATATCTAATGTCCAGATACCAGCACTGATACTTCTAAATGGGGAATTTTTTACTTTTTATGAAGGAAACATAAAAATATCATCCATAACTGTTTGTTCAATTCTTTGTGAAAACCCTACATACATTTATCTAGAAACCAAAAATGTATTTTTTTATATTCTTCAAATTCAATGTAAAAAAAGAATTGTTGCTGTAGTTATTCTGTTGGCTGGTGCAGCATTAAAAAATCAATAGTTTCATTATTTTAAGATTGAAATGTCAGAAGTATTGATATTTGGGTATTGATCGGTCCAGTCCTGCTTTTACATTCATTTCCACCAGAGACTGATCTGCTTTGTATTATAATCAGATCTATACTGAATTTCTGTTCACATGTTGACAGTTTTCCTTGTATTCACTCGTCTTTATAAGACAGACATGTATCACATACGCTGATGCTAATGTGATTTAGCCTCTTCTGTTCTGTGTTACATGAGTGGTTGTGTAGTGAGGTTCAGTGTCACATG
Source organism: Crenuchus spilurus (assembly GCA_036984385.1). Taxonomy (NCBI): domain Eukaryota; kingdom Metazoa; phylum Chordata; class Actinopteri; order Characiformes; family Crenuchidae; genus Crenuchus; species Crenuchus spilurus. Next base: position 4,537 of record BRDA01012503.1, on the reverse strand, counting down.
AGAGACAGTTACATCACACTGTTACACCCTGCTGTGACATTTGACCAGATTAACACCAGCAGGACTTACTGCAGGTCATGGAGGCCTCTGACTCAGGACTTCATTTCCCATAATGCACCAGACCGCATACAAGTTTAACTTGTTAACCTTCTGACCATTTATGATTTAAAAATTAAATAATAAAGTGAGTTTTGCTTTGTATCATATTTGATATGTCCAGAGTCTACTGCTCACAAGTTCTTTAAACAAACAAAATTATACATAACAGAAAACATTTTAGTTTCATTTTCAAACTTAGAAATCTACATACAGTGGAACCTTGACTTACAACTGAATCAACTATGAATGTTCCCAGATACGAGCTGTTGCTTGGTAGCTTTTTTGCTTCATGATGCAAACTGAGATTTCAGCTACAAGCGAGTGAGCTTACGCTAGGTGGCCCAGTGAGCTTTTAGTTCATGTGGTTATCTTGCCGTGCAAGCATCTCTGTCATATCTCTGTTGCCATTTTGTTTATTTTATCAGTGCTGTGAAGAAGAAAAGGATGATGTCTGTAAAAACTTGGTCACTTGACTATGAGTCAAAGAATACACACACACTGTTTGTGCTTGTTTTTCACTAGATGTTACAGCCAGGCATAATCAACAGAACAGCAGCAGGCCGATTAGCTCAGTCAATGAACATACACTAGACCTTAATAATAAATCAAGGTCATCATTTTTAACCAAATGATCTACAATGTCCTTAGATATAAAGCACGAAATCAGCAAAAAAAAAAAATGAGCGGGGTGTGCATGTTGCATAGTGTGTAAGTTAAATTTAGCTCCTCTACCTCCGCCAGCATCTTCGTCTGATCTTTAAGGTAAATATACTTAATAAAACCAGTTTATTTCTTTTACATTCTCTGTTATGTATTATTATTATTTTATACATTATTTGTTATTTATAAAGTAAATTTTTTCTTATTTAAAAACACGTAACAAAAACAGGGGTATGGTTTTTGTGGGCCTGAAAGGGATTAATAGCATTTCAGTGCATTTTCATGGGGAAATTTAATTTGATATACATGCAAATTGAGTTACGAGCTCCATCACATAATGAATTAAACTTGTAAGTCAAGGTTCCACTGTATGTCCTCGGGTGAATACAGTGCATGGATAATCCACCAGGAGCCAAAAGACATCATCAGATTTTATACATAAATTATTTCTTTATTACATACTTATATATGCTCCCACAGAATTTTCAGGTCCAGTATGATAACTGGTAGCTTAGTTTGGTGGATACTGATATCATACTGATAATTTATAGTTTAATTATCACAGTGGTGATGAAGAGGTTGTAAAAACATTACTATGTACCAAATGTGATACACTTAGCTTGATAGGATTATCGCCTACTGATATGATAATGCTAATTTGAAGTATTTTAATGTAATATGTAAAATCCATAATATATAGAGGCAGAGTGGGTGCTGTGGAGTCTAGAAGAAGACCAGTTCCCTACTGTACAAATAGGACACAATAGTCACAATCAATAGCCATAATTTCAGTACAGATAACAATAATTTTATATTGTATAAAATTAAATATTTATATCAAATAATACATCGCCCACTGATATATTGTGCATCCTTAATTTTATTTTAAAACAGTGTTTATCTTGTCCAAACAGCAAACTTTATAGTGTTCCTAAGCCATGGGAATATTTCCTGTAGATCTAGTCACCAGTGATCTATAGAGTACATTAAGGGTACATATCGTAGTTCAACACCCGTCCTGCTGGTAGTAGCTGCTAACAGTAAAATGTCAGGCTGGTGTTGGAAAGTAGAAGCTGGTATCTCTGACAGTGTGTTTGTTGTTGGTGTTTTCCAGTCAGACATGGTGGACCAAAACATCTTGAACTTCCTGCCTGAACGTGAGCATGCAGAGGTTTACAAACTGTTGTCCACCCACCTGCTGATGAGTGACCCCATCACCTCGGACTATCTGGAGAGCAGTGAGTGTACACACACACACACACACACACACACACAGTCTCACATTTTTCTGCTCTGCTTTCTAGTTTTGACACTGAACACAGCTCCACTGACCATGCAGTACAGTTACATACTGTAGTCCATCTGTTTCTCTGTATGCTTTGTCCTGTTCTTCAGTGATCAGGACCCCAGAGAGCTGGTGTATCATTCTCAGTGACACGGATGTGGTGGTAATGTGTACGCTGCTGGGGATTCCACTCACTGTCCACTTTATTAGACATGCCTACTTTGTTGATGTAAAGGCTGGGACAGTAGCTCAGCACACTTTGTGTTGGTCCTCTAGCCCTTCACTGTTGAACTGTTGGCTGGTTGGTGCACTATTTTCATTTAAAAACATCAGCAACTCTGACACACCCTAACACACCACCAACACGTCAGTGTCACTGAGAATCTGATCAGCTCTGCGGTGGTCTTGACCATTGATGAACAGCTAAAATGGAAAACCAGGAGGTGGTTTTAATGTTATGGCTGATCGTTGACATTTAGACTGAACAGGAGCTCTAATGACAACTGAAGTGTAAAGTAAACCTTATATATCTACTGAATCTGCTGCTCAGATAGAAGGTTGGTGCTGTGGTGATGCTGTGGTGTAGCTGTGGTGGTGTTGCAGTGTTGTCCTCTGACCTTTGGGCTGTTTGATGTCTGTTGACTGTTTGATTGTTCTGTTATGGAGGAAGTCATCATGAATAAAACATCACAAGTTCTCGGTTGTCATGTGAAGAGCACTGAAGCTCTTGAAATGGTCAAGAATAAAGTATCATTAACAAACTGATAAAACATCCACAAACGTGTTCGTAAATGAAGTGTTACATGACTGAGCATTTATTTATGTATATGATACTTAAACTCAATTACTGCATGTTTATTATAAGTGCTTATAAGAGATTCGGCACTCTGACTGTGGGCGCTGGAGATCTGAGCTCTGGTTGGTTGAATTTATTCAATTGTAAGTCATGTTGGATTGTAATTGGTTGCAATATCCCATATGTAATTCTGCAGATTGATTCCCTGTGGACCTTACTGCATTCTAACTGGTTGACTACAGAGGGCTATAGGTCATACTGCATTCTGATTGGTTAGCTGCAAAGAAGTTTATGTCATACTGCAATTTGATTGGTTATATAAGGTTGTAAAATAGACTGTTCTGATTGGCTGGCTGTGATAAAATATAGGTCATGCTGCACTGTGATTGGCTGTAGGTCCCACTGCTATCAGACTGGCTATAGGTCATGCTGCTCTTTGATTGGCTGGCTGTGGTGCTCCACTACAGTTACCTTCTGGGCTAATTATACAACACAGTGTGTCCGGCACAGTAACACAATAATGCTGCTAATCTGAGTTATGCTGCTGTGGTAATCCTTCACCCTCTGACCCTAATCCGAGAGAGAGAGAAGGGGAGAGAGAGAAGGGGAGAGAGAGAAGTAGAGAGAGAGCGAGAGAGAGCGGGAGAGAGCGAGAGAGAGAGAGTTACAGGTCCAATAAGAACACTGTGTTGTATTCAGATATACAGAGATGGGTAAGATGAGAAAGGATGATGTACTAATGAGTTATGACTGCTGGTTATGTTGTAATTATAGTCACGCTGAGCTGAAAAATAATTGCACTGAGAAAAAGAAAAGAGAAAAAACAACGATCTCATGGACACGTTTCTATTTACACCACTGAAGGAGTGTGAAACACACACTCACACACACACACAGGGTCATCTATGTCATTGTGCTCTTTTGTGTAATCAACAAATACATCATGATATAAAGCAGGGGTTCTCAACTGGTCTTAGCCCAGGACCCACATTTTCTCATGGTCATTAGGTCACGGCCCACTTTTACTGAATGCAAACCAAACAAATTTATTTTTTAAAACTAACCTTGAGATTTCAATGGGGACATAACCGGCGGGGCAGGGCAGGGGTGCTGGAACATAAATTAATATTATGAATTACATTACTATTATTAAACTAACTAATAACTATTATTACAATACATTACTTACAAATTATGATTTATATTTTACTTGTTGCAATTAATAATATACTAATAATAACTATTAAGTGTTATTAATAATAAAATAATAAAATTTATATTGATCAATAATAAAATATTGATACATTATTATTATATATTATTATTTAATATTTCTAAAATGTTAAAAGCATGTAGCATAAAATTATCACCCAATTTTGTTTTTTACTTTTTTCAGTCAACTTCACTCATTATCCCCAATGTTACACTTATGTTTGGACTGTATGGTCAACAGACCTTATTTACACATACAGTGAGGAAAATAAGTATTTGAACACCCTGTGAATTTGCAAGTTCTCCCACTTATAAATCATAGAGGGGTCTGAAATGTTCATCTTAGCTGCATGTTCACTGTGAGAGACATAATCTAAAAGAAAAAATCCGGAAATCACAATGTATGATTTTTTAATAGTTTATTTGTGTGTTACTGCTGCAAATAAGTATTTGAACACCTGTGAAAATCAATGTTAATATTTGGT
>BRDA01012501.1:27400-45342 GCA_036984385.1 Crenuchus spilurus | reverse complement strand
CAGTCTGTGGTTGAAGCTAAATTTAATAATGAAGAAGGTGATTTTTTTTTAGAAAACCACCCCTTCACGCTCTTTTTAATTGTTTTACAAAGTGACATTCTTTCTCTAATTTATGTAATTACTTAATGTAATTTATAATCTCTCTTTAGCTCTGTCCCAATGAAACAAGACCTCAGAGTTGTTATCAGGGTGTTCTCTGAATTATGTCCATGAGACCAGATATATTGGAACCTCCAGAGCTGAACAACATGATGTTAAGTAAATTCACTGATGTGGTCATATTGACAGACAACATGCAATAGTTTTTTGCTTAATTAATACAGTATATAATCTGAATAAAATTATAATTGCTTTGACAGAAACAGTGTTAAGGTAGGGCGGGGACCCAAGTGTGATCTCACCTCCTCACCTTGCTTCTTGGCTTTCTATCTCACTGTCTTTTTCTCTCTCTTCTCTTTACTTCTCTCTCTCTCTCTCTCTCTCTCTCTCTCTCTCTCTCTCTCTCTCTCTCTCTCCCTCTCTTCACTTTTCTCTTTTCTATCACTTTTCTCTCTCTCTTCTCTTTACTTTAGTGTGTCTCTGTTGACACAACTTGTCACCTTTAATATCCTTTTAAAGTTTAAACTCGCCATCATCTTTTCATCTTTTGAGTTTCTCATAATGATTCAAACATTATTTAAGTCATGCTGGGCTAAAATGACCCAACAATAGGGCTGCCACGATTAGTCGACTAGTCACGATTATGTCGACTATTAAAATTTAGTTTTCTCTCCAAACTGCTGCGTTTTTCTCACCTTCCACTGCTGCGTCTTCCTTTCTGTCCTTGACGCACATGCGCAGTAGTGATAACCGGGGTAGCCCGTGGATGACGTCACAGGACGTTACATACAGACAGGCTCAAAAGAGTACCCGCGACGGAGCTCAAAAGAGTGGGCCAAGATCATTTTAAGAAAATGAAAGAGAAACGTGTGCAATGCAATATCTGCAAGGCAAAATGTGCCTTCCACGGCAGCACATCTGCGATGCACATTCACCTGAAAAGGAAGCTGTTGTGCCTGATTGTGACAATGATGAAGAGGGACCGTTATCTCGGTAAGCTAAATTGCTAGTTAGCTGCTAAACAGAGTGTAAACAGAGTGTTAACTTGCTGCTTACTCATATTTATAGCTGTAAAAGTTAACATTAGCGATGACGATTTGATTCATCAGCCTTAGAACACATTCATGTGTTTTCTGTAACGTTATAACAGTCATGTGTTTGAATAGGAATGCTAATGCTAACGTTTCTAACGTTATGTTTCACTGCTATGTTTACACTTTATGCTAAACAGTTAAATAATTGTTTGTTGCAACAAGCTGCATATTTAATTAAAGGTTTAATGAACTATGATCTTAATTGTTTTTATTTTTAGTTAGCATATAGCTGAAATCTAATGACAGTTATATAATAACAGCTGCATTCTAGTGCAATAAGATGTATGTTTTATATTCAATTAATATATGATCAGATTAGTCGACTAATCACAAAAATAATCGGTGATTAGTCAACTATAAAAATAATCGTTTGTGGCAGCCCTACCCAACAATGGTTAGGATTAGGGCCAGAATTAGAGTTCAAAACAGATTTAGAGTTAGGTTTAGGTTCTGGGTTGAGGTTAAGTTTAGGGTGAGTTTAAGACAAAATAAAGTTGCCAGATACTTAATTATCTAAGATGTAATTTATTGAATAAAATGAAATGGAAGGTAAGCTTCTACAAAGCATTAAACATGGCCTATCCAAATGAAGCGTTGGCACGGTTGGAGATTTGGATGCAAGTCAGGACAAACCTTTAACTGCCATAGATTTAAATGAACATTTTTGCAAGTCCTTTCATAAAACATCAAATGAAGAGGTTGTTAAGAGACCCAAAAGCAGATCTACTCTTGCACCAAAGAACACCTTTATTTGAAAAGAGAAGAGACAGACATGAGTAAATAACTGAGTGGTAGCTGTTATTGTAGCTCCTTCTTCAAACTGCTCCACATGACTCCTTTCATATCACAGTAATGTTAGTGACTGTCACAGCTTGTGAGTGAATAAATGAAAGCAATCCTTTTCAAATTCTGTTTGGTTCACTTTACTTTGTTGGTCCTCTGTAGATGCTTCCCAGATGCTTGCAATTAAATGACATTTAAATACGTATCTACTACTTTCCCCTCACCCTGAGCAAAACAGTCATTTTTACTTCAACCCAGGACATAAACCTAAGCCTCCCAAGCAGGGGTGCACTGAAATAATATAAATCCTCATTAAATAACAGGTAATCTACCCATTTCATACACATATCATGACAAACTGAGTGAGGCGACAAGATAAATGCAGTCAGCCTTATATGAGGTATTTTATATAAAAAAGAGAAGTTTTATTGATGCCCTTTGGGAAATTCTCTACATGTAACTCATCTGCAGTACATACACTAGTAAGCACAGCACACAAACACTAGGGGCAGTGAGCGCACACACACTCAGGGCAGTGGGCAGCCACCTGCTGCACTGCCTGGTGAACAGTTGTGGGTCAGGTGTCTTACTCAAGGGCACTTCAGCCATGGATTTTTCTTGCTGGTTCAGGAAATTGAACCAAAGCCCATTTTTCTAAGCTTTAGTTCATGGTTACCTCTACAAAGAATTTTTTTTTACATTTTTGGGAAACTTTTGAAAGATTGTGACCTTTTCCTTTCAGTTTAAGGTGATGTTTTGTAGATCACCTGGATAAAAAATACTCATGTTTTTAAAATCACAGACAATAGTTCAGCAAAAATTGTTTTGGTGCTGAATACTTCTTCAAAGCAGTACACACACACACACACACACACACCAATGCCATCAATCATAATGCCCATGAAATTTAATTTACAAAATACTGGAAGGTTGATCTCTTCCAAATGTACACAATGTGTAAAATTACAAAAATGAAACACACATGATGTGTATTTTTGCTAACACTTATAAAACCACATCAAACTACACAGTAAATCTGTCAGTGTTAAATTAACACTATTAGAGCTAAATTAACACTGAGAGTGTTAAATTTTGACACCCTCAGTGTTAATTTAACTCTAATAGTGTTGATTTAACACTGGCAGATTTACTGTGTACAATTTTTACTTTATTTGAAAACATCAGCTGTTCTTGTCATTGTTTGAAAATTTCATGAAGTAAGAAACAACAGAAATGATTCAACACTGAAATAAAATCTTAAAATATTTAATGGTACCAGGTTTTGTTTTGATAGAGGCAATATGCTGATTTAAAGAATCTGTGCTGCTTTTGTTTTGTTTGTTTTGATTAAATGAAAGGAGCAAAAAAAGAGTCAACAACCATGTTTATTGGATAATTAGAAACTGCAAAGTGTTTGGATCTCTCCTGTACAGTTACTGTTATGGAGGAAAAAACGCTCTTGTTACAGCAGCTGTAGAAAGCTTAGTCTCAGCTTTGTGGAAGGCAGGAGTAATAATTAAAAACAAGAACCAGACACTGATATTTTGTAGCACTGCAGAGTCCACAGTCTGCATTTATGAACTTGGTGTTGTGTTGTATCATTGGGAGGCACTGAATATAGGAAAAGTCCATTCTCAGTACACCTTCACTACAGCAGCTCTAGAACATCTCACAAAGTTAATGGCTTCTGAGATGCTACCACCCTTCACCCTTTACCCTATTATCATGCACTTTTGGACATCAGGTAAATCATGTCCTTTGCCAATGATGATGGTTTTACACTCTGCTACAACTGACTAGTGTGCTCACTTATTTATACATGCAGCAAACCCTGTCACATGACATCTGTGATGTCCCATGCCAAACGAGTGGTCATAATATGTCCATGCATATTTGAATATTTTGTACACTTTTTTTAGGAGGTTAAGAATTTCAGTCTGAATAAATTACAAAACATATACCAGCCAGACCACAAGAACTCACTCACTTTTATATTATTCATAGAGACCATCTATATTTTTATACTTTACTGCACTTTAAAACAATTTGTTTTTAATGAAATCAGTTCTAAAACTAGGCATTGATGCTCAAACTACTGAAACACTCTAGTACAGGAATAAATACACAGTTAACAACCTGTCATTGATTTATAACACAACTATAGACAATTTGAAAAAACTAGATTAGATCTATTGTATCTAACATAATTAATCCAGTCCTGTCCATAGTTTAGCTAAGATAGTGGAATGCCCTGCCCTTTGCCAGGTGAAGGGCAAAGTTACACAAGACACAAGACTCAGGTATTGTATAACCAGAAGGCTGGCAGTTCGATCCCTTGACAGGACATGACTGAAATGCCCTTGAGCAAGGCACTTAACCCCCAACTGCTCCTCAGATGCCATGGATAAGAGCTGCTCACTGCTTCGGGCACGTGTACTCCCTGCCCCCTAGTGTGGGTAGTCTGTAATATGTGTATGTATATGTACTGCATGGGTTAAATACAGAAGTCTAATTTCCTCTGTGTGCAAGCACATTGGTCAATGGTTTTCAATTTCATTTGAGTTTTTTTCCCCTCAATGACATCAACAATCCTACACCACTGAACATGAATTAATGAATTAATTTTCTGGGTTGAGTGAGCTGTGCCTCTGAAAAACTGTGGGTAAGATACTGTTTACAAGCCACCCTGAGACTCTGGCTGGTCAAAGGGGCATTCGTAGATTGTGGGGATACAACAGCAGGGGCTCCCAATAGGTTTGATCTGAGCTAATGCATGATAGACAATTTCCTAAGCACCCAGCACAAACAAGTCAACCCACATGTACACATACTTGATACATTAAGAGGAACTAACAGTTATCCCACTGAAAGACTATAATCAGATTAAGGAAAACAACAGACCACATGCTTCAGTTACAGTGAATAAATGAAACGTTGACACAGGCAAGCTGTGAGGAAGCAGAGACGTTAATGAGGATAAAAACACAAAGACGAGTTAATAATCATCCACATGCTCCAAATCTCCAAGCTAACATCCACTGCTGCTCTAAACCCTCTTCTGTTGCAGTACTGAAATATGGCAGGCCAGCTGTATGCATGTGTTTGCACAAATGCATTTATATGTCCATGAACTGCTGCATCATCATAACACCAAGTGTAACGTGCACAGGGATTTTCACATGGAAACACCCGAGAGTATATGTGTTTGTGTTAATAGTGCAGCAAGTTCATGAAGAAAATGCTGCTGCTGCTGCAAAGAAGAAGAAGCTACTTTCTTGTGGCTGTGCTGTTCTAGAGGCAGAGAGATAGAGAGGTGCAAGAGAGCTGTCGATGACTGTTTACAATAAGAGCTTGTGACTAGCCTCTCCAGAGAAAACAGATATCGAGTGAATCAAACTTCCTGCAAAAATTACATCAGGCTCACTCAAGAGGTGATAATGAACACACAGAGATAGCGGGAGAAGTGAGTCAGGGTAAAGAGTGAATGAGAGATGAAGGAAGATTAAGAGCGAGCCGTGGGAAGAGCAGAAACGAGAACATATTGTCATGTAGGGAAATCCATCCCATCTAACATATCTCATGTCACACAGAGGAAAAAATGTCATTATAACGATGAAGTTGAGGAGCATCAGGTGAGAGAGAAAGAGTAGAGAGGGAGAAAGACAGACGCACAGAGAGAGACAGAGAAAGAGAGAGAGAGAGCAATGAGAAACTGGAAGAGATGGAGAAACGAGAAGACTGATTGGAAAACAGTGGGAGCAAGTTACAAGAGGAAAAAGAAGTAGGTAGAGTAAGAGAGAGAGAAAGAGATGGAGAGATAAAGAGAGTAAGACAGAGAAAGAGTGAAAAGAGAGAGAGAAAAAAGACACTGTGAGAGAGGGGGGGAGAGAAGACTAATAGGGAGACAGTAGGAGAGAGAAATGAGAAAAAAGAAAGAAATAAAGAGATGGAGAGATATAAGAAGAAGCAGGAAAAGATAAAAGAAGAGAGAGAGAGAGAGAGAATTACAGAATAAGCAGAAAAGTCAGATAATAAGAGAGCGATCAAAACAGAGAGAGAGAGAGAGAGAGAGAGAGAGAGAGAGAATATGGGAGAGAGTGGAGAATAATTAGAGAAAAAGTGAGAAAGAGTAAGAGAAAGACAAAAAAAGTAAACACACAGAGAGAGAGAGAGAGAGAGAGAGAGATAGATAGAGGGAGAGAGAGAAGGGGAAAAAGAGAAGATGGGTGAATTACAGAAGAGAATTAAATAACCAGAGTGAGAAAGAGAGTAAGAGAACGATGGTGAGAAGAAAACAGAGGGAGAGAGAGAGGGAGCGAGGGAGGGAGAGTGGTAAAGAGTAAGATAAAGTCAGAGTGAGAGAAACAGATAAAGGGAGGGAGGGAGGGAGAGTAAGAATGTGAGATTGAAGAGTGACAGAGAGAGGAGGAAAGAGAGAGAAAGAGAAAGAGCGAGAAAGTGAAGTCTATTCCCAGAGTGCTTTGAGCGCAGCTAGCAATCTTGAGCTGTTTTTGTCTTTAGTGCTGCTTCTCTTAGAAAGCTGTGCTCATGTAATGTGTTGTGACAGAGCTGATTCTTGTGACTAACTGCTTTGGCAGAAGTGTTCCTCTGTCATGCTAATGAAGAGATGTGGAGAACAGTCCGATTGACAGCCTATCAACACGTTACAGCCCCTATGCACATAAGTGCACAAACACACACACATACACACGCTTGCAGACATGCACAGGTGCACAGCAACAAGCCTGGAACCAGTGAAGCACTTGATAAGGGTGTAATGCTACTTGAACAGCCACAGATGCTGAGTGACAGGCTCGGTCAGTCACTGATGTGTTAAGAGATTCTTCACTTGCTGTAAACACACACGTATGTGCCCAGATGCAGTGGGATTGGCGTCACTCTCCTCTGCCATTGCGTCCCCTTGCATCAGAGAGATCCCCCGGTGTCTGTACAGATAAAGCACCAACAGCAACACACACAAACAGAGGGTGGAACATGCAAAGAGACAACAATGGAGACACACAAGTGAAACTATTCCTATTAGAGGGTAAAGAAAAGTCGTGGGAAAGAGAGAAAGCACTATATAGAAGATACAGTTGATAGAGTGAGAGTAAGCGAGCAAAAAAAATGGAGTGTTAGATCGATCTTCTGACCCTCCGTTGGCTCTGGGCTAAGTGAACGAGTCCTTTGCTCAGCTTAATTAAGGTTAATGCTGTCCTCATCCTTTATCTCTCCCTTCCACTCTCCATCCCTCCCTCCCTCCCCGTATCTCCCACTCTCTCTGCAGACCTCGCAGTCCATTTCTACAACCTCCTTTTAACCTTCTTCTTAAAGCCTGACCTTTGACCTGCTCCTAACCTCCCATTTTCTCACCTCAATGTGCAGACGCCCTGCCCGCCGTCTCCATCAGAGCAGCCGTAAAAGAAGCTCTTAATGGCTAAATGCTGTTTGCTCACATTATTGCCTGTTTCCCCACTTGTGTGACTCAGCACTCGCATTTAAATTATTCACTAGCAGTGAGGTGCTGATGCATCTTCCCCTCATATGAACAGCTGTCATCACAGTGCGGTGAGAGAGAGTGAGAGAAAGAGAGAGACAAATACAGACAGAGAAAGTGTTTATGTATTCAAGTAGAGGTGAGGATGCATTGCAACCTTGTAATGATGCTACAATTCTCAGATTGTGAAAGTGAAACGTGAGCTATGAAAAGGTTAAGAAGTTCAGCGTGTAAGCTAAGGACAGAGCGAGCATGTAAATGCTGGAAAATCTGAGATGAGGTGCTGGGTCAGAGATTGTCACTCATGTAAGGTGATGTGACAGTGCTAAAGCTTGTGACTAACTGTTCTGGCAGCACTGCATCATCATAATGGTTTGATGCCCCCACCCCAACTTTTTCCAGGAAAAGAAAACATGCGCAGGCGTTCACTCTCCCATAACAGATGAAGATGACAACAGTGGGACAGTAATGAGACTTAAAGCCTGTATTAAGCTTGTAGCATCAAATGTTTGACAGATAAGTTTGACTCTTTGAAAATGATGTGTTTATTTAATCTTCCACATAGTTGCATAGTTTTGTTTTGTATCATATTTGATACATTCAGAATATTTTGTTCACAGTATGTCGATTAAACAACCATAAAAACGTACAGAAAAAATTAACATTTTTACTTTTACTCAGTTATTTGAAACTTGAATCTGCATGTATTCTCTGGTGTATGCAGTACAGTACAAGGACCACCAGGGGGCAAAACACATGTATCAGATTGTATACATAAAATTGGTGTGTGTGTGTGTGTGTGTGTGTGTGTGTGTGTGTGTGTGTGTGTGTGTGTGTGTGTGTGTGTGTGTGTGTGTGTGAAAATGTAAATTATACAGTAATTAACAGTGCATTGACCATAATTCATCAGGAAGTTGCTGAAGATCTCATGGATGAAGATGATGACCACTGAGCAAGTATATGAGATGCCAGAACTCAAAAGGAGTTACTGATGCATGTTAAATCCCGCAAGTTACGTTACATCGGTCATGTGATGAGGCAGCACATGAGAGCATTGAAGGAAGTGTTATGACTGGACTTGTGGAGGGAGTCCGAAGACGTGGAAGAATAACCTGAATGGATGACATCAAGACATGGACTGGATTATCAGGTGCCAGACTGCTACAAGCAACGAGAAGACAGAGGGCATTGAAGTGACTCGTCTGTGCAGCCTACCATCACGAAGAGATGACGGCGTGTGACATGACATGACAATAATGATCACACTGATGATGTGGAGGACTTAAAAACTTAACTATGTTTCATATATGATACACTTGGCTTTACTGGGTTAATAAAATAAAGGTTTGTGTGAAATGATGCATTCAGTTTACTATTCCATCCATGATACTGCTTCTGTCATGATATTTGCATAAAATCTTAATGAAAGATTTTATGATAACTGTACCCACAGAGTTTCACAGCTTACTAATGAGCCTAGAGCTGGGAGGCATAAGGTCTAGAACTGGGGCCGTGAGAAATATAATTGAACGTGCATCAAATTTACACAATTTCCCTCTTGACTTAAACAAAGTGGATCAGCCCAGACATGTCTGACATCTGAAGTTGCTTCTTAGGTTTAGCGCTGCAACTATGAGCTTAATGTGTCTAGCTTACAGTCCACCAATTAGCACAGTGCAGACTGTATGCCTAAATCATCACACATTTGCCTCAAACCCTGTCGACATCATCTCAGACTTCATGTGGTTTCTGACACCGTATTTCATCGTACTGTTAATCATAAAAATGAGGCAAAGCACAGACAACATGTTTCCTGTATATGGCTGCTACTACGGCTGTTTTTTGCAAGTCAATCAAAATGCTTTCCAAGTACTTCCACTAGCTGTTAGATGGACTAGACTGTTTAGGTATGGAGAAAAGTATTGGGACACCTGCTCATATGCTGTTTCTTCTGAAATCAACAGTATCAATAGAGTTTATCCTGCTTTTGCTGGAGTAACTGTCTCTACTGCCCAGGGAAGACTTTCTACTAGATTCTGGAGCACTGCTGTGAGGATTTGATTGCATTCAGCAACAAGAGCATAACTCCCAAACTCACTAAAGGTATGAGATGGAGCCCCATCATAGAACACAGATCCACTGCTCCACAGCACAATGTTAAAGGGGACTTTATACCCCTTTAGCCTGGTAATAGACATGGTGCTAATACATTCATGTTAATCTGCTCCAGAGAGTCCTGTTCTATTGGCAGTATTTCTCTACACGGACTAGACAAGCTGTGTGTGTGTGTGTGTGTGTGTGTGTGTGTGTGTGTGTGTGTGTGTGTGTGTGTGTGTGTGTGGATTTGTACATCTGCAACATCAGCAATGGGTGCAACTTAAAGTAGCTGAATGCGGTAATTAGAAGGGATGTCCACAAACATTTGGTGTCTTTGACACTCTCAGTTCAGGTAATTAAGCATTTGACTAACAACAGCTGAATCAGGTAAGTAAGGTAAGGAAGACATTTAAAATGTGCTGTGCTGTGGTTTCCCAGAAGCATGACTGACATTATATGGCATAATAGGATGCAGCTAAATCTCTTGACCATCTCTACCATCTGCACTGTGATGCACTTTGTCACAATGATTGAATACATCCTAAGTGAAATATATAAGCAAATAATTGTCAACAATGATTGTTTTGAGTCAAAGCAAGCTCCTGGCCAGATGTATGAATTCTACAGATGGACAGATGTGGGCTGACAGTGTCTTACTGGGAGCTGTGGTCCAGGCACTGGTCAATGCCACCCTATTTAGAGCCCCTCTCTCCCACTGACACTGAGTGACCAGCGTGAAAAACCTCATGACAACCCTGACGCTAAACAGTGATGACCTTCTAGCCTTTCACCCTCTCCTCCTCCCGCTCCTACTCTTCACCTTCAGCTCTTCACTGCCACTCTGCTCTTCTTCCTTCACTTCACACCGCTGCCAGCCAAAACACTAGGCAAGGGCCGGAGTCCATTTAACATTGATACAGTGTTGCTCGGAGACACCGACTTCATGGCAGCTATCTCTCGTCCCTCTTCCAAAAACTACAGTAGCAACAGTCTGCTGCAAGTTTTGCACTGTTTGTTGAAATCCTACTGCTCTCAAGCCTCATCAATACTCAAGCACATGTTGTGCTTTTATACACTAAATGTCCAAAAGTTTGCAGACACAAATTCTAACATAAGCATAAAGCATAAACCGTTTGGTACCATGTCTATTGCCAGGCCTGGGCTAGAGGGGTATAAAGCCCCCCAGGATTGAGCTGGAACTGTGTTCTCTGCTCCATTCAATACTTTTAGGATGAGTTGGGGATGAGGTGGGGTGGTGATCATCCAACATCCTGACCTCACTATCTCTTTTTTGAGCAACTGATACATATGAACCTATTGGCACCATGTCTAATGCCAGACATGGGCTAGAATGGCATAAAGCCCCACAGCAGTGAATACACTGCTCCATTCAATACATTTGGGATGAGTTGGGGATGAGATCACCCAACATCCTAACCTCACTAATGCTTGTGTAATCAAATCCTCACAGATCCCAAATCTAGTAGAAAGCCTTCGCTGGACAGTACACAGTTACTCCAACAAAAGCAGGCTTTCTTTTTTAATACCATTAACAATGAATGAGCAGGTGTCCCAATATTTTTGTCCAAACCGTGTGTGTTTCCTAGGGTCAACTATTATTCTATATCTTAGCATATTGTGTTCACAATGAGTCAGTGGCTATAATTTTGTCATGTTCTCCAGCTGTTTCTCAGCCAACTATTTGCACAAAGCAGTGTTTTCTAAAGTACTTGAGACTAATGCAGTTGCTGTCCCCAGAGCGAAGGGTGATAGCAGGGGTTAGCTGCAGTCCCCCGGCGTGCAGAGGCTACAGTTCCCATTAATATGATAAAGAGGCCTTTCATCAACCACTCCCTCTGGCCAAGAGCTGACAGAAGATTTACCTTCAAGAGAACATCCTGCAAGCCCAACCAGAGATGGGCAACGCTGGACAACTTTAGATGTAGGAGGGTTGAAGGGAACAGTAGGGAGGTTATTTTTGTCTGTCTACTTTATTTTATTTCAAAGTCAGTACTTTAGAATTTTTAAACAGGACTCTTGAGAAGAAAGAGTTTCACAGAACAATAGCAACAAGGCATGCAGGTCTACTGATGCAGCAAGTGAATCAATAAAAGTGAGAAAGACAGATGAAGTGAAGAAACAAAAGAGGGCTATATAAAGAGAACATGACAGAAGTAAAATGATTGTCGAGTTTGACCTGGATTCAGAAGCACACTATTGATTACCTTAAGATGATGGCGAGGCAAAGAAATCAGCTTAAAAATAGAATTCATTTAAAACACAAAGACGAGCCAGAACTCAACGACAAACAGGATTAGAGGTGGTCAACTTAGATGAGTGGACAGTACAGTATACACTAAAGCATACAGTGTGCTGGTCATCAGTAAATCCAGCAGAATTCCAAACTAGTAAGCAATAAACAAACTCACAACAAAGCTGGAATTTGAAAGAGTGGTCAGTTAATGTATATACTGTACATTACTAACACAAGTAAAATGCACCATATGGGGATTTTCTACTAAATATTATAAGCTGGGAGGTCTGTGGGGGCAGCTGGGGGGGAGTTTGACCAAAGCCCCAATACTGTTCCAAGCTTCAACCCTCTGGGTAGTCCAGATTATTGCAGTCAATCATAATAGATTACATTTCCATGAGCAACTATAATCGCTTTGTGAAATCAGAGCTAAGTCACATGTAGCCAGAATAACATGTTTTGAAGTTCATTCAGTGAAGACAGTAACGCTTTATTCTCTACTTGTTTACAGTTATTCATCTCTATTATACATCATTCAGTGACTATTATATGGAATAATATGGAAGTCAATGGGACTGAAACTACGAACGTCAAAAAATGCATCTATGGAGGGCTATTTTGAAGCCAATTGGTTTTGAAGCCAATGATGTAGAACAACAAGTAATCTGCAAATGAAGAGTTCATTTGCTAAAACCAATATTTTCATTTCTGTTATTTTACATTTTCTGGCATAATTTAAAAATGCCTGTTACACGGTGTTTACACGGGCCCAAATGAAACATCTGTTTCCATTGATTTCCATTAAAAAGTAATTTTTTCCCTTTGCCTGAAAATATATCATTTTGGAGGTTATCTGTTTTTGCAAACAAACTCTTCAAATATTGGTATTAACACTGACATGTGCAATGCTACAGTTTTCACAATTTACCTGTGCAAGTATGAGGAATGTGTAGCTCTAACAGGAGCTGGAAAGTTCAAACATGCCAAATGTACTTGCAGTTAGTGCTGTCACAATGAAATGATGATACACTGATGATTAATTACAATATAAATAACTGTAATTATCCACTGAATTGTCCCTTTGTCATTGTACACAGCTATTAAAATACAAACATATAAGGATTAGCTGTTGTGCTTTATAAGAGCAAAAGCCCACAATCATATTACATTAGATACAAAGTAGACAGTTTTTAAAAAATTGTATGTGGTTTAATTTGTAAAGATTAATTAATGTGAGTTGATGTGTTTCACTCATCCAGTGGTTCCTAGACTGAATATTTATGATAGGTGTGAACATTCAGGTTCACATTCCACAGCTCCACCAATGGAATGTCAGGAATTACCATGTTGATATCTTATGAATTACAGATCGCGGCATTTGGCAGGAAAAAATGCTGTCTGAAACCTATGTCACTGCTTATTTAAGCTCCTTTTACAAATATCTAAAAATATATTTTGATTCAAACTGTATATATTTGAAAATTAGACCCTCTAAAATTTCCGGGGTATGTTTTGTTTTGTTTCTAGAACCAAATCTCGCAGCGGTATATAAATGTTCCAATGGCCAGAACTCTGACTTCAGAAGGTTAACAATAAGTGTACATCTATTAACAATACTTAATACTATATAAAGCATTATTACATGGTTAAATTAAGTCTCAATTAATGATTATCTTGCTTTGTGATTAGAAGTTCACCAGTTTGATCCCTGGGATCAGACTGAAGCGCTCTTGTATAAAGCACCTAATCCTCAGCTGCTCATTGGGCAATGTGCTTAGGGCTGTCCACCACTCCAGGCAGGTGTACTCATGCCACCCTAGATCACTATTGTGTGTATGTGTGTTCACTGCAAGCATACTGGTCATGTGTGACTTTCACTTCACTATTTGCAAAGTTATTAGACAATCATTTACTGGGGTATTTACAACTGCTACCTCTTTTTTTGCTTATTTAAAACATTACTGTATTATAATGTGTAACATTTTCCATTTTCCTCTTATATTTATCATTATTGAGGTATCCTGCTATTGTATTACATTATTGCTAATATATCTCTACAGAGAAATATTCAACAGTTTCTTCAATTTAAATGAGCTAAAAGCACTTACAGCCTGTTACAGTAATGACAACTTCACACAATTCAATACAGCATTTTCCCATAAAAAAGAGATATGTTACCACTATAACCACACACTCACACATGCACACACTAAAAACAGCCATTGTCTCTGAGCATTCCCTTTGGGAGGCTCTCAGGTTTTTTAGGGCCAGTGAACATGTACCTTCAGTCAGTCAGGGGTCCTTGTCGAGCATCTGTCAGTAGTAAGTAGAAAATCCTGTCATGTGGCTATGACAAATCTCAGGGGTGCTATAATGAACCTACTCTGTTCCTTCAAGCCTCAATGAAGCACAAACAGCAGATCTGTTCAACCAGCAGCACCATCCTCAGATGCAGTGAGTGCAGAGGTCCTCTAAAGGTGAGAGGGCCAGACAGAGGCCATCAGAGCAGTGTAATCACAGCCTAGAAGTTGAATTGCTGAAGGCCACTCTGGGCAGTTATGCCAGACCCTCTAACGACTTGAGTCAATTGGATCACAAAAGCAAAAGCTCACTCTAATGTGCCCATCCTGATAATATGAGGTCTGGAGAGCACACCTTTAAAGCCGATGGAAATGAATGTTGGTGTGGGGGAGGAGCATGTGGAAAAGTGCCCCTAGATAGTCATTTTCCACTGTGTTCAGCCTACATGCCAAGCAGCAGGCTCAAGGCTAAATACTTAATAGCACCCAAGAAAGCTGATGAAAGCAAGTTAAAACAATTACGTGAATTTTACACAGCTGTAATATAATGCATATGCCATTAAGCATTTGTACAATTATCCATGGATAACACTGTAAGAGCTATGAAAAGTACTTAAACATTCAGACATAACACCAAAAGAGCGAGTTATATTACTGCTCTCAGCTAACTTAGTAAAGAGTGAAATATGTCATAATCTACTTAGTGGGAAATCTTTATTCATTGTCACTAATATATACAGTCAGTATAAAAGCCATTTACAACACCATCGTCCACAGAGAACAAGAAGAAAAAAGAATAATAAGTATTTTTTATTCAATCACTGTGGGACATTCTTCTTTGGGTTGAACCCATTCTTGGCAGTGAGCACACACACTTGTGAGCAATTTAAACACAGATTCTAGTGGACAGTGAGTACACAGTGGGCTGACATAGCTATGGCACCCAGGGAGCAGGGGGAGGTTAGGTGCCATAGCTAGTGTCACCTCACTACACTAGCTATGGCACCTAATATGCCGTATTGTGAGGGAAAAATTGCTATTTTGATCTTTTGAACCAACTAAAGTGCGTTTGAGCAAGATACCTAACCCCTGAATACCATCCACATTATTTTACATAAATATATTACATTATTTACCAGCTGCCCTTTCCACCGCTCATATTATTCAGTGACATCTATTTTATTCCAACTCCTTGTGACCATATAGATATGTCACCAGACAATGTGGTCTTCTGTTTGGATCTTCAGGCTTCTTAATTACTTGATTCCAGTTACTGTATTTTGCCATCTTCCTCTTTTAACTTCAACATTTCCAATCATAAGAACCGTCTCTTCCAATGACTTGCATCTTCTTAAAACGTATCCAAAATAAGACAGTCTCATTAAGGTGAGGACTGATTGGACAGGGATCCATTTGTTTTCTTTGCTGTCCAAGGCACTATGAAAAGTTTCCACCAACACAAGTTCAACGGCATCACACTCATGTGTAAAGGAGGGTAAATGTAGTGTTAGGAGTTTACATTAAGTATTCTTGAGAGTAGAGGCCTGGACTGGAGAAACATCTGCATTTGACTTTGGAGTTTTTCACAAGATATCGATTTCAGCTAGTTGAAATGAATAAATACTCATTATGTTTGTTAAAATAAACTAAATTATTGTTTTTAATTCTGAGGTGCACTTCTAATGCCGGCTAAAATCAAGTTTTCCCAGAAAGTTTTATCAGAAAAATGCACCAGTTGCCAATATATAGTGCACCATCAATGTTATGAAAGACAGAGAGGGTGAAAGAGAGGGCATGTTGTGTTTATGTGTGACAGGGCTGGTGAAAAAGAGAGCATGTAAGAGAGATACAGAGAGAGAGAGAGAGAGAGAGAGAATGAGAGAAAGAGAGAAAGAGTAAGAGAAGGAGATGGAGAGAGAGAGAGAGAGAAACAGTGAGAGTATGAATAGTAAATGAGACATGCCATGAATAAGACAGGAGAGTTCTCTGCCGTAACAGAACAGGCCAGTGAAGGGATCACACACACATGCACACACACACACACACACACTTCATATCTAACCCTCTTCCTACCTACTTAAGTGTGGCTGAACCACAGCTAGAGAATCTACAAACTCAAGCACATGAATCTGGATATTTTTGAAAACCTTTATTTTTCTGTTTTTCTCCATACCTACAGCATTTTCATAAGTCTCTCTGTCCACATGAGACTGCAAAAACAGCTCGAACACAGCCACATAAACATGCCAGCCTAACAGAGAAAGATCTCAAGAATAAGTTACAAATATGAAGTGCTGAGATTTTCTATCACCATGATGGCAGTGAATGGGTTTGTTTACTTTGTTCTGGCCATGCCACTGTCTCTGGAACACCAGTACAGTCCTAATACTAGATAGCATTTCTAACTTGCTTTAAAAACACAGCAGTGTCAACTCTAGACTACAATATAATGAAATGGTAAAAGGAATATTTTTATAAAAATATAACTTATACACTACATGTCCAAATGTTTGTGGACACTCCACACAGATGTACAAATGCACACACACAGCCTGTCCAGTCCCTGTAGAGAAGTACTGCCAATAGAATAGGACTCTGTGGAGTAGATAAATGTGAAACTATAGGCACCATGTCTAATGTCAGGTGTGATAGAGGGGAATAAAGATTAAGATCAACCAATTTAGCCAATGTGATTTTTCACACAATGGAATTTGACCTCCGCATTTAACCCATCCGTGCAGTGAAACACACACACACTAGTGAACACACTAGGCTGTGAGAATTATCCACTGGCGCCCGGGGAGCAGTTAGGGGGTTAGGTGCCTTGCTCAAGGGCACTTCAGTCATGTCCTGTCTGGGGATCAAACCAGCGACCTTCTGGTCACAAGACCAGATCCTTACCACTAGGCCATGGCTGCCCCCACATTGCCCCGTATAAAGCCCTCCAACATTGAGGTATGGAGCAGTGGAACTGTGTTCTCTGGAATGATGGTGCTCTATCCAGTATTGGGACGAGTGGGGGTGTTGGGGATGAGTTTATTCATACAGTGAAATAACAGTTTGTTTGTGTTCTGCATGCTCAAGAAATAAAAAGAGCAGCACATTGTTTTTAAAAATGGCATAGATGGGGAATAAAGGGCTGGGATAAGAGAAAGAGAGTTTGAGAAAAAAGGAGAGAAATACACCCAGAAGGGGATCTGGGGAAGAGCAGGTGAATTAGATAACACGCTGTCTGTCCCTGGTCACGTGATGGAGGTGCCGATATTAAATGGAGTGGTGACCAATTACCTGCTAGTGCTCTCAAATCTCTCACCTCATAATCTAATACTGCTCTCTTCAGCAGGGCCTACCACATCCTCTCAAGCATTCCCCGGAGGAGGAAAGACTAATGAAATGTACACCCCAGTCACGGTGCGGGCCCGGCACAGCAGCAGCCAGTGCAAACACACACACCGGGCACCCTCGACCCCCTTCATATGAGCAAATAAACCACCTCTAATATCCAGTTAGGCCCTTGCTTTCATTTGTTTAGCTTCAGTGTGTACTATGTAGTCTACAGAGAGTTGATGTATTATTAAGGAAAAAGAGGGAGAAGACAAAAATACCCCTCTTTCTCCCAATCGGGCAGTGCAGCGCCGTGCCTGGGGCTGCGCACCTCTGCACTCCCTCAACTCCAGCTCTCCTCTAGCTCCTCGGCCTTCATAATTCATCTCAAATGAGGGAAAAACAAACAAGCAGCAGCACATGGAGAGGATGCTAAGTGCAGAGCCCAGCTTTCAGGGGAGGCCCCTTACGAACTCTCCTACACCATCCGGGAC
>BRDA01012501.1:6288-27390 GCA_036984385.1 Crenuchus spilurus | reverse complement strand
AGAGAGAGAGAGAGAGAGAGAGAGAGAGAGAGAGAGAGAGAGAAGAAGAAGAATTGAGTGTTTGTGTTTTTGCCGAGGAGTGGGGTGAAAGGGGCATTTCTGCATATTGTAAAACCTGGTGCATATGGCAAGATATACACAGCATACTTAATTTCACAGGACACAACAAGAGCTGAGTTGCATAACCCTGTAAGTCCAATTCCACATTAACAGAGATATGTTTACATCATGGGATATTAAGGATGGAGTGTACCAGTTTCTAGCCATTGTCTTTGGACAGATTTCTGAATGAAGTCCTACAAAAAGTCTTATGTCAGAAGTAAGAAGCCATTCTGCTACAACGTGGGCACATTTACATGGCCAAAATTCTGCCCAAAGATTTGCCAACTTGCCCATTCTTTTCATGACTATTTTAAAATCATGCATCCCCAGTGTGATCCCCTGAACCAACAGGATCCAACTGATGTGCCCATGAGCAAGGCAACTGCTCCCCGGGGCACCATGGATAGGGATGCCTTCTGCTCCACTGCTCACTGTCCTTAGTGTGTGTCTGTTCACTGTTTCACTGCATGGATGGGTTAAATGTTGAGATCAAATTCCTCTGTGTGCAAGCACATTGGTCAATGTGTCACTTTCACTTTAATCTATCCATCCATCCATCCATTAACTTCCACTTCACTGGGCATGGGGCAGGGTAATACAAACCCAGGGCAGGGCGCTGTAGCAGCCGTGGCCTGGTGGTTAGGGGTCTGGTCTTTTTTTTGGTTTGATCCCCGGGCAGGACATGACTGAAGTACACTTGAGAAAGGCACCTAACCACCAACTGCTCCCTGGGAGCTGCCTACCGCTTCGGGCACATGTTCTCACAGCCTAGTAGGTTAAACGTGTAGTTCTGTTGTGCGTAATCACATTGGCAAAGTTGAATCTAATCTAATCAATCCATCACTGGGCACACGCCCACACACACACACACACACACGCACACACTCAAACGCACACTCACACTCACACGCACACTCACACGCACCAGGACAATGTAGAGTACCAAATTCACCTGACCTCTATGTTTTTAGATTGTGGGAGGAAACTGGAGACCCCAGGGGAAACCCACACAGATACAGGGAGAACAGGGAAACTCCAACCAGATGGAGACTCAAACCCCAAATCTCAGAGCTTAGAGGTGAGCATGCTAAACTGTCAAATTTATATTAATTACAAGTGACATGTCAAGCCTTTTTATTTTAATGTATTATTATATGAGATTCTACTTTTTTTTGCCAATTTTCTCCCTTTCCCAATGTGGTAGTCGCCAATTAACCCAACCCATTAGTGTCTCTCCCCATCACTTTGCACTGTTCCTGACTGTAGGAGGGACTTCGCTGTGTGTGATACAGCCACCGCCTCTTTTCAAACTACCATTTGATACACCGTCCCTGGGGAACCAACGCGCTAAGAGGAAAGTGCAGGGTCTCTAGTTTCAAATGGACCAATCAGTAGATGCCGAGTCAGCAGACATTGCAACTTGTGAGTGATAGGAGAGTGAGAGCGCCATCTACCCGCCCAGAGAGAGCATTGCCAATTTTACTCTCTGTGGGCCCCGGCTGTTGATGGCAAACAGCATGACCGGGATTCGAACTCCAATCCTCTGATCATAGTGTCAGCGTCTTAGCCCGCTGAGCCACTTGGGGCCAAAAGAGGTTCTGTATTTCTGAAGTTCATGAGCTATGAGTCAAACTGATCAACAATAAAACATTTTAAAAGACTTGAAATATGTCACTTTATGTGTAATTCATATAAATATGACAAATATGAATTAAATTATGAAAAATTCCATATAGTGGACTAAAACAGAAGCATGGCCACACACACACACACACACACACACAGACACACACACACATACACACACAGCGTAAGTCATATCAAACACATGCACAGACATCAATCATCAGAGAAAGGACAAATATGTACAACAAATGACCTCACGTCTCACTAATCTATTCAAGATTTGTTCTCTATATGTCCATTATTTTCCCTCATCTGAGTCAACCCACCCTCCCCCACCGCCTGCCAGCTTACAATCACACACTTTAACAACACAAGGTAGCTGTGGATACCAAAACATGTGTTAGCAGTGTATGCCAGGTTTTTTCTCTTTATTATCATATTGTTTTTATTTATCTTTTCACTGGCTGCGTCCTTGGAATCCACAACAGCGGTCATGAGTTTTAATCAATTTTGCGAATGGCATGCCTGCCCAGTCAGTCAGTCGGGCAATCCCTCAGGGGGAGCTGGGTACAGGCCCAGCAATAAAAATAATACAAAATCTAATCTGAATTATGGCTGAAAGAGATTAGGGTACAGTAATCCTGTGAATAAACAGAAAAAAAGTGAGGGGCAAAACAACTCATGTGGTGGGTGGGGTTATATGTGTGTGTGTATGTGAGGTGAAGGGGTTCTAAGGTACTTTCATCAAAAACACTCTAATCCATGAGCCCCCCCCCAGCTCTGTGTCTCTCTGTCCTTTACCTCTCTAGTCCTCCCTCCATTCTCTGACCACCCACCCCTCCATCCGGGCCTACAGTTAATCTGAAATCCTGGGCTGAAAATCCTCCAGTGGCAGGGGATGAGTCCAGTCGGCTAACCCCACGCTCACCCTGCCTGACATGGAATAAAGCCAGCTCAAAAGGCTTCCAGCTCCCGTTCTTCACAGACAGCAAATACAAGGCAGTGAGGGTGGACAATATCACAACGTTATGTTATCATCAATATGTCGTCATTGGGTAACATGAGCAAATGACAATGTTTAATAAAAAAAATTGGCAAATGTCTGTAAAGATGGTTCTACTAAAAGCAAAGACTGAGTTACATCTTTGAATGGTACCTATATCATCTAAAGTTTCTTTACATAACTGTAGTGAATGAAAACACTACTTAATTTACATTTTTCTGATGAATTTCCATAAATGCGCATAACATTTGCAAAACGTTTGGCTGGAAATCCACCCACTGACACTAGGAGAACTCTAACTTTGCTCTACAGGTGTCACACTGTTAAGGCTGCCTGTAAATGTGCCTGTAAATATGCTGTTTTTTGTTTACTAGCTCCACAGAACAACTGTTAACTGAACGATTTTAAAAAAGCAGCTGAATATTATATATATATATGTGTGTGTGTGTGTGTGTGTGTGTGTGTGTGTATTACCCAACCCAACAAAGAATCTCTTCTGCTAAAAAAAAGGAAGCAATCATGCAAGCGATGTATCACACAAGCACAAGATGAGAACAGGCCTCTTGATATGCTCATTTTGCAGTTCCCCCATCAAAGTAATAAACTCAGTGAGGGAAGTAAGCAAATCACATTCATGTCTCGTCTCTATCGTCTCATGTTTCTATTCATCACTTTAGCTCTTCTTCTCCATCAGCTTTTTTTGGAGGTTAAAGGTTAAGAGAGGGCACGCTAGGCGAGGACAGGGTAGAGGGGGTCTACTGCAGCACCTCCGCTGGGCTCACCACTACAGCCCTCTCCACTGCTGGGCCTCTATTCATGCTGAGTGGTGTGTAAGCAATGCTTCACCTCTTGAGTGATACTCCATGAGAGGAGGTAACTCATATCATTATGGACAGACACACATATACAGACATTACACTCTGATATACACTGAGAGGAGAAATTGCACACACGTGGCATGTTTTGTAATGAGCAAGGTCAATTCTCTGTCTGCCCCTCCTTTGTAATTTGGAAGCTCCACCCACACAACTGCCTCAATGACCAAGTGGCAAAGTTCAGCTGACCTCAAAACTACATTCTTGCAGTGTTATGTTGCATTTGCTGGGGAAAAAAATCTAAACAAAGTGTAATTATATATTATTCCTGGCCTGCCCTGATATAGTGTATCCGAAAATGGTGTGAATTGACTGATTCTTCGGATTCAAGCAGAAGAAAAGTAGATGATTCCATTCTTAATGGGAAAAAAATCCCAGATTAAGGAAGTTTTTAGGAAAACCATGCGTCTGATCAAAATTCTATATACAAGCCTGGATCACGCAATCGGACCAAACAATCTGGAGTTGGAACGGTATCAATATCTCGACAACTGGGACAAGAATCGAGACAAAAATCTGGTGGCGGAAGAAGAAGAAGAGGAAGAAGAAGAAGAAGAGGAAGAAGAAGAAGAAGAAGAGGAAGAGGAAGAAGAAGAGGAAGAAGAGGAAGAGGAAGAAGAAGAGGAAGAAGAAGAAGAGGAAGAAGAAGAGGAAGAGGAAGAAGAAGAGGAAGAAGAAGAGGAAGAGGAAGAAGAAGAGGAAGAGGAAGAAGAAGAAGAAGAAGAAGAAGATATATTGAATAGCAGTATATTGCACATTGTTTTGGAACGCGTAGCTAAAATAGATACAAGGTGTATGTACCTAATGAAGTGGCCAGTGAGTGTATACTGTACTGTAAAACACTTTCAAATTTCAAACATTTCAAAGAAAGTGCATGGGAGCACTGACTAAAATCCCTTTGAGAGCGAAACAAGGAGAACGCACAGTAAGGGTTTGATGTGACCGTTCCAATTACTGTCCCATCAGCGCAGGTGAAATAAGCATGAGATCATGCTTAGTAACTCTTCCTAAGCTCAGAGACAGAAGACAACAGTTCCCAGGTGGATCAAACGAGTCAGACTGGTCTTTTTATCTCTTCCTATATCAAAGGTATTTAGTGCTGTTTTCTGTTGTGCGCTGCGACAGACGCCCTCATCCAGGATGTCTCCATGTAATTATACGCGAGAGGACCTTCATTTCACCACTGCTCCCCACGTCAGATGAAAGACATGCAAGACACAGCCATGTAATTGCCCCCTCTCGTTGAAGGAGGAGGAAAGAAAAAGAGAAAAGAGAGAGAGATTAGAGAGAGAGAGAGAGAGAGAGAGAGAGAGAGAGACAGAGGGAGGGACAGGGAGGGAGGGGTGAGGTCCAGTATTCTTGTATATCCTGTTTACTGTGTGTCTCATCTCACCATCTTTTTCTCCTCCCCTCTGTCTCAACTCTGTGGCAGTCACAGTGGCTCCAGTCAATTGGGGCTTCATTATTCCCCAGTGCCTGTGTCTCCAGGACAGATGTGTAAATTGTTGTGCTAATGCAGCCATGCAGCCCTGCTTTACAGGCCCAGATTTACACACTTCACATTACTGTATAACTGTCAGTCACATACACACTTTAACAGAATGTGGGTGGACGTTGTCACATACACACAATCACTTACACACAAACACTCCTGTCAGTCACACTCAGTGGTCTAAATCAACAACAAAAGTGGCCAGTACTTAAATCAACAGCCTCTACACAGCAGCCACAGAGTCACAAGCTGCCTCTCACAGCCTGAGACACTCACGTCCCAGCTGTAAATGACCAGACGTCAACATGATTCACATGCTTCTTCCTGCTAGGGCTGCACACATATAGATTTATATATATATATATATACTGATTGCCACAGACTGTCAAACATGTCTTAAAAGTAGGAAAAGAGGACTTAAACAAATGAGACCACACACACTAGAGGTGTGAACCTTCACTGATCTCACGACTCGATTCGATTACGATTATCATGTCAACAATTAAATTCGATTCGATATCACGATGCATCACGATGCAGCACATGAATTTTCTGTATTATTTCATTTGGTTGGCAGCCTTTGCACACTGCATGTGTAGAGCTGGGCGATATGGCCAAAAATGTTATCACGATACATTTTTCTATATTGATCAATCTCGATAATTATCAAAATATTACATTTTCTAACATTGTCATAGTTTTAAAATAACATATTTCTAAAAACATCAGACAAAATACATGAAATATTACTATTTAAAATGTTAATTGCCAGAACATAATATACAGGAACACACAATGCAAATAACTCAAATACACAGTTAAAGATTTCATTGGAACTAAACTTAGTAAATTTGTATTTTGATTCCCCTGCCCAGAAGAGGTAAAAATGTCTAACTAACAATTTTTTAAAATAAGAAAATATACTACTCTCTTATGTGTCCTGCAGAGAAGTAGAAAATATAACAATGTAACGGAATAAATTATTAACAAGATAAAAATTCCTACTGCAAAGTTTTAAACCTTTAGAACAGTTAATGTACTGTAATGAACATATTAGCATCCCTTTGACTGCTGACATATTTCCTGTTGTGAGAGGCGAGGCGAGCACAGACAGGCGCGCATGCGCAGCAGCATGAAGCGCGTCTCTCAGCTTGAGTTGTCGTTGTTTGCTAAAACATTTGGTGCATTTTTAATTTCAACCTTGCAGGCTATCTCCACCATTTTTGCTATTACGTATGCAAAGAATGACATCACATTATAATCGATTATGGTCTGTAACTGCATCGATGCTGAATTGCTGACACCCGCATCTCAATGCATCAATTTTATGATTAATTTTAACACCTCTAACACACACAGATACACACACACAATTTACTGGTATCACATATGGGCTTCCGTATGTGACCATGTAGTGCACCTGACTGATTACACCACTGCAATACAAAGTCAATCCCATCAAAACTCACACTAAACTAACAGCTTCAACATGACTCAGTCTTTACCTACTACCTGTTCTGAAAAAATGCTTTAAACATGATAAACAATTTCACTCACAAAGCTACGAGTACAATGTGTGAATCAGAACTGGCTACTGTCACAATAAACCTGAATAATCATTAGGATCCTTTTAAGAAGTTTATTTTATATACAGCATATATTTAGTGTACTGAAGGTGTCTATTTTATGTAAAAAGAAAACAAATATAACTACTGATATAAACTCATTTCTAAAATAAGATTATGGCATAATGTGCATTCAAACAGTATTCATTAGTACACAATTTATGCAGTTACTATGCATACATTATATAGACAAAAGTACTGGGACACTCATTCATAGTTTTTTCTATTAGATTTTGCAGCACTGCTGTGAGGATTTAACTGCATTCAGTGCGGGATGATCATCACTCCAACTCATCCACAACTCATCCCAAAAGCATTGGATCTTTCCAGAGAACACAGTCCCACTGCTCCACAACTCAGTGATGGGGGGCTTTATACCCCAGTAGCCCAGGCCTGGCATTAGGCATGGTGCCAATAGGTTAATGTGAATCTGCTCCAGAGAGTCCTATTCTAATGGCCGTACTTCTCTACAGGGACTAGACAAGCTGTGGGTGCATTTGTACATCTGTGCCAGCAGTGGGTGCAACTTAAAGGAGCTGAATGCATTCATTAGAAGATGTGTCAACAAACATTTGGACATATAGTGTAGTTTAATTTTAACAGACTGTATAATTGTTCTATATTTGGATCAAATGCATTTCAGTGTCACTGGAGTCATGAAAATGCCCATAAAATACTCAAAAACGTATATCACCATGACAATAAAATATACTGTACACCTTTAGCTCATTGCATTTTGTCAATCTAATATAAAGAGATGACAGAAATATGGTAAAGGTCTTAAACTGCAAAGTATGTTCTTTAACTCCAAGAGCAGCTGGATGTTGGTGGCTGTTGTCCCACCTGGTTAAGCAGACATCTACACTGGCAGCAGATAGTGGGCTCACACAGGCCATCAACACAATCTGCTAAAACATCCACTGGCTGCCAGTCCATGAGTCTGGGCGTCCTCTTAAAGCCTGCACTCAGGGCCAGGATCAATCAAAGCTGCCTTATGCCATCCCATTATGCAGCATTGTATTAACAAGCATTATGAGCAGTTACTGTTATGAAAGCAAAATTTCATCTACAAAATGAAAATGTGAGCAGTGTAGACAACAAGCAGGTATATAAAAGAAGCCCTGATGCCACAGGTAGACATGCTGAGGCACTGAGTGATTATATAGAAGAGACAGGATGGGCACTGAAGTGTAGCTAATTTAACCTGTCCATCAAGCCTACAAAACATTTAATTTCACAACCCTCAGCAGCTGTCTTTAATTTTAGAAACACACCATTTTGGATAGGAATGAACCAATGCAATACGCTGCAGCAGAATGAGCAGAATCGCCTTATATAATGGATTTACATTAACCAGACATTCAGTGATATATACATATGGCCAGTCACAGTAAAAATAGTAATATCATGTTTAGCAAACTATTTACTAGTTGTTTTGTAACATGCTTTTCCTGCTGGAAAAGGAAATGAACATCTAACTAAAACTTGTCAGCAGATGGAAGCATGAAGTGCTCTAAAATGGTAGATGGCTGTGTTGACTTTGGGCTTAATAAAACACAGTGGGCAACATCAGCACCTCAAACCATCTCAGACTGCAGAAACTGCACACTGGACTTCAGACACTTGGATTCTGTCTCTCCACTCTTCCTCCAGACTCTAGGAGCTGATTTACAATGAAACACAAAACTGACTTTCATCTGAAAAGAGGACTTTGGAGCTCTGAGTAACAGTCCAGTTCTTTTTCTCTTTAGTGCAGGTAACACACTTCTGATGTTGTCTCTGGTTCAGGAGTGTTGATATTAGGAATGTGGCAGTTGTAGCTCTGAGATAGAGGTCTGCTCGGGACTGATTTTTAAAACCACTCAAGCTTGTTTTCCTGCCACTCCCGCCAAAAATGAGCAATGTTTGTCCCATACACGCCTGCCACATACACATTTCTGTCACTCTCGTCACTCTCCTGCAGTCCTAACATGAATCAGATTAATTATATAGAGAGTTTGAAATGTACTTATGTATGTATTAAAACAGCAAAGTATTATTTAGGTTATAATCAATAATTATCAGGGCAGCAGAGAGCGGCAATGGACAGCACTGTCCTGTTTCCTCCCACCAACACATGCTGTCAGGTGAATCAGAGATGCTGAAATTGCCCCCTCGGTGTGTGTGTGTGTGTGTGTGTGTGTGTGTGTGTGTGTGCATGTGCACTCTGCACAGCTGAAATTGGCTGACGGTCTACAGGCTCTGTAGAGCCTCATTTCTGTAGCACAATGAGGCACATCACTTCATGTTCATGTGACGCTCCACCAACATTTTGAATGAATTTATGACTGTCTTACTGACTGATTAGCTGATTTACTGTATGTTCATTATGCAGGGTAATCATTACATGATTTTTATTTTCTAGACTACTTATTCATTTGCGTGATTTTTCTACATGTATATGTGGTCCCACTCCTGCATCGTCTGGACTTATTGACCGCCCACTCCCACCAAATTAAATTTAGTACCACGTTGCAAGACATTGTGACGGGTCCCTCAAATCCCGCAGAGTGCAGACTTCTACTCTGAGACATACACAGCATGTACACTATTTGAATAGTACTTGACTCAAACCTTTAAATATTTAAAAAAACTATTAAATATTCTAATAAACTGAGCTTCATGTATACATCATTTTGATCAAATTAAAAACAAAAAATCTTGAAATATGTCACTACATTTTTGACGTATGACTGTCTGAGTTCCATATGACCTTAAAATGTCATCATTTACCTGAAACTATCCTACAGATTTGAAATGAAATAAAATCTATAGCACTATCTAATATACAGAAGCACTGAGTCACTCTTCAGAAGCTCTTTGAGTTTGATGCTGTCTGGTCAGCACTGCATGCTGGCTCAAACGTAACAAGCTCAGCTCTCTGTGAACTTCTCTAGTCCTGACAGATCACTTTATAACTGACTCTACAATGCTGTCAAAACTTCAGCTCTCTATTTATATCGACCCCGGTGTTCTCTTTTATGGACGTACAAGATGTGAACCCATGACCACACAACACACAAGCCCCAAAGGGAGATGCACTCTGACAGCATCACATCAAGAGTCTTTTTTTTTTTCAAGTAAAAAGTCCCACCGCCTCACTTCAAGATTAATCAATCAAGTAGAAGCATCCAGCCCACGTCTCAGCCATCAGATCAATAGACATCTTCACGGCTTTCACTCCTGCTGTTGTCCTTCCAGGCTCATGAGCCGCATCGACTCGGAGCTTAGCGTGGAGCAGACAGGATGAGACAGTACAGGACGGGACGGGACGGGACGGGACGGGGCGGAGCAGTGCAGAGCAAATGAACAGAGAGTTAATGAACCTGCACCAGCCAGCATGGCCATCCATCTGTTTTCTTAATTCCCATAACCACTGACCATGCCATGCTACAGTGCTAGGCATGCCATGCTAGCTGAACCTGCTGCAATATGCAGGCCGAGGCTGTGAATGGCTCACTATGGATGAATGGAGAGTTCAGGTGCGCTGGCTTTAGCCAAGTGTCTGGATTGCTTTTAGGCAGAGCTAAGTGTGGCACTGAGCCCTTGGCTCTGTTTAACAGCTAAAAGCTCCCCACTAATCACAGCAGAGCACCCGAGCCCAAGTGGAGTGAGCTACGAGGTGAGAGTGAGGTTAGCCATGCTGCCCATCTGTCCATCAGCAGGTAAGAAGCTTGAAGTGGACGGACTTCCCCATATACACACTCACAGCTCACTGAAACAAGAAGAAAAATTCTGTGTGATTCTACACTATCAATGCCAAATTGTGTTTGTAAGATGAAAATACAGATGTGTAATATACATTATATAAACAAAAGCACAGTAATATCATGGTCAACAAACCATTTGGTAATAGTTTTGGCACATGCTTTTAATGCATGGCATCTACATGAAGCTTGTCTGCAGATGGAAGCATGAAGTGCTCTAAAATCTCCTGCTAGATGGCTGCACTGACTTTGGACTTGATAAAACCATCACACACTGGACTTCAGACACTTGGATTGTGTGTCTCTCCACTCTTCCTCCAGACTCTAGGAGCTGATTTACAAATGAAACACAAAACTGACTTTCATCTGAAAAGAGGACTTTGGAGCTCTGAGTAACAGTCCAGTTCTTTTTCTCTTTAGTCCAGATAAGACACCTCTAATATTGTCTCTGGTTCAGGAGTGTTGATTTACTCAAACTCACAAATATGATTAGATTTTTGTGTTTGTAAGGACAGAATACAGAACATACTGTATGTGATGTGTAAATCAAATATAACTGTATTTGACTATGTAATTAAATACATAACTATGTAACTCCATTTGAACAGAAACTCTCAGCTTCTCTGTACTAAAAAAGCTTGCAAATGCTGTGTTTCTTATACAGTGGTAGAGAGAACACTTTATGGCTGCACGTGCACACTTGCTGATTCTTATTCCACTCATCGCTTCACAAACGTGAGTGTAATCAGACACATATTGAAGCACAGAAAGTGTGTAAAATGCAAACTGACTGAATCTGACAGATTTTGAGTGTGAGCTCACCATGAGATTTCTGCAAGTTGTCAGTCCTTCCACCCCACCCCATTCCACCCCTCGTCCTCCTCTCCTTCACCGCATCCACTTTTTTCACTCACTAACTCACTCGCTCACGCTTTCACTCCATCACAAGGCAGGCAGGAGGCTGTCAGTTTCAGATTAAGGGTGGGTAGAGTCTTAATGCTTCTGCAAGTTGTGAAGGCAACGCTGGAAGAAGAAAATCTGGAATCAAGACGCAGAAGGAAGGAGGATTCTACACTCCACAGGGTGTATTATCCAGAGGGGATTACACCATGCTGCTCCACGACCAGCCTAGTGGTCTAACTGCAGTGTGGGGCTAAGTCAGAGCATCCCTCTGGGCTTATAAACTCTGTAAGGCCAGGGCTGCAGAGCTGGGCCTGACCTAACTCTGCCCTGTCTTCAACTTTGCAAGGTTTATTGTAGAGTGAATAGAAGTCAAATAAACGTATACTATAAAGTAGGGATGTCCAAATTCAGTCATTTGCTGGAGTCCTTTTACAATGAGTGCTGGCTGATGCTCAATCCATCAAAATATAAATAAACAGGCCCTAATCCTGATCAACTGGATTAATTGAGGGCATCAAAAGTATAATACTTTCAACATCAAATGCTATATCACAATACATACTAGTGCATCTCAAAAAATTAGATTTAATTTTGTGTTCATAATTATTTTTTTTTGTATTTAATTAATTTAATGTATTTGTAAGTGACAGATTTTAAGATGTTTACTGTTGATCATTATGGCTCATAAAAATCAGAAATCTCAAATTATTACAAATTTCATTTGCAGTTTTGAGTCAATAGTCAAACAGCATCAATGTTAAAACAAAAACGCCTCAAAATGTATTACTTTAAGTGTGAAAAATATAAAATTGATGCCAGTTTAACTTTTTGAAATAAATTCTTGAACTTTTTCTCAATATTGTAATGTTTGGCGATGCACTAGCACACTTCTGACTGACATCTGTGTGCCTTTGTGTAGAGTGCTTGCTGTACCCCAGTCTGTAAGACATTCATATTTGATGTAAAATTCTTGCACAGTCATTGAGATAATTAAAAAAGTGACAGAATCTGCTGTCTTGCCAGAGGCAGGGACGGAATGACTTTTAAACAGGGGACCGCGGTGTGAGGTCTTCTGCACATTTCTTTGTAACACTACTTTATCACACACCATCACGCTTCACTGACCAGCAACACACACAAATCTCAGCGGAGGTCTCTTTTACTTACGCCACAACAATGACGAACCAGCTGCTCTCTGTGTGAGCATGCATGTGTGTTTGCATGTGTCTCTCCTGTGGGGTGTTAAGGAGTCCCCCATTCCTCTCTTCAGTGGCTCAGATACCCCTGCAGAACCCTCATAAATCCCTACTCCTCCTCCTCACACAGCCCCCAAAAGATGCCCTCCAACAATGCAGCCCCTCCGGGGGCAGATGGGAGCCGTAATAAGCGTTAAACTCAGAGAGATAGGATTCTCCACGCTGCCTTCTAAAGAGCAGTTCCCCAAAGCCCCCACCACAGCACTGGGGTAAAAAAAGATAGAGAGAAATAGAAAGAGAGAGAGGATGATTGCATATGGAGCAAACAGGAATGAAAGACAGATTGGATGAGAGAAAAAAAAGAGAGGGATTGGTATTTGAGATTTTCTCAAAGGGACTAAAAACAGAAACATGACAAAAGCCCAGGCCAAATCAAGGCAAAAGATGAAGGCTAAGAGAACCGTTTGCTAATATCCTCTTAAAGACTACACTCTGACACAAAAATAAAGACTTAAACCGTCATTTCTCACACGCGTTCTTCAGCCAGCATCTGTGCAAATACACATACACACATGCTCACAAGCATAAACAACACCCAGATTGGCTGGAGCCTAATCTCCAGGCATGGACTGGGCTGAACTTCCCTTTGAAGAGAAAAAGCCTAGCTAAGAAGATGAAGCGAATCTGCATGGCCTCGAAAAGTCTCTCTTTCAATGTGCAGTGTACAAAGGCGGACAGGCAGGCGGCAGGCAGGAGAGGTGTTCACGTGGCCCTGGCATCAGCTCTCTCGGACCCCTGATGTGAGAGGGTCCACCACGCTGGCTGAATCCACACTGAAAACAGTGGGGGGCCTAAAACTCACTGCTATAAGTTACAGAACCTGGCCTCAGACACCTAGAACGCCTGAAGAGATAAGAGCCTACAGGGGTAGTTTTATATCCTCTTTAACTTTTTTATAGAGGGTTGAAGGACTATGGCAACGAAATGATGCTCATCATTGTTGACACAACAGAATGGGGAAGAAAAACAAGATGCTTAGCTTTAATGTATGTTAACGCAACAAGATTTGTTACAATGGACTTTTGATGCTTTCATTATGACGTGCTCACACTATACAACAGCAGCTGGTGTTTTCAAATGTTGCAAAGAAATAAAAGCTATAAAATGAGGTTTAGACATGACAGAGACATACGCAGAGGAAAAAGTCATTAGATAAGGGTATAATGCACAAAGCCTTTCCAGACAGTTATTACTCCTGCATGCCTGTATCAACTGCTGAGTAGTTTGGGCCCACCTCTCAATCAAAATCAGCCTATCAACCATATCAGGACAATTAAAAGCTGCACATGGCTCACCAGAGTGATG
Organism: Crenuchus spilurus; assembly: GCA_036984385.1. Lineage (NCBI taxonomy): Eukaryota > Metazoa > Chordata > Actinopteri > Characiformes > Crenuchidae > Crenuchus > Crenuchus spilurus. Next base: position 13,457 of record BRDA01012501.1, on the reverse strand, counting down.
AGAGAACATGCTCACCCTCATGAGATAATGAATTTGAGGTGGTTGTAATTAGGACACGCAGTGATCTGCGAGTGTTGACAGGTGCAAGACACTTCCACTAAATTCCTCCAACCGAGGCACTAAAAGCAAGTGGAGAGGTGCCCAGCCAAAGACATTTTCGAATTGGCATGAACCTACAGTGCCTCGCTCACTGTACTATAACTGTAGCTCTCTACAGCAAAAAGTCAATCCTGCTTCTCTTTGTGGAGTTATTAAGATGGCACAAAAATACAGCGACAAAAGCTTTGTCACGGTCATAACTACAGTGTTGGAAAGAGAATGCAAACTTTTACGTCAGCTCTGGGCACCATTGTTTGCGGGCGGCTGCATAAGAAGTGTGACCATGAAAAGAAAGAACAGAGGCTGAATAAACACACACATAGACGCACACTCATTCTCTGCGGCTGGCTCTCAGAAGTTTAGAGAGGCAAGCTAGCCTCCCCCTCACCCCACACACCCCACACACACACAGTGGCAGAAAAGAGCCCTCTTTCAGCCCTCCATTCAGGCCGGGCACAAAGCCACCCCGCCGAGTCATTCTTCTGCGAGCCCTGTCACTCTCCACCCATCCAACCCCCACAGACCCCCAGCCCACCCTCCATCTGCCGTAAACCCGGCCGGGGTGAAGAGTCTCCCTCTCTTCTTTTCTCATTCATCCATCCGCTGACTCCCCTTGACTTCATTAAAATCTCCCTTCTTTTCTTTCCCCATCATGCATCCCTCTCCCCACCCCTTCAGCTCTCTGTCCTCATCATTCTTCTGATCCTGAGCTCCTCGTGTTCATTCCCCTACTAAAAGGCTCTGCCTTACAGTGGTCACAGTATTATCATCAGAATATAAAAAACATTGTAGCAAAATATGTGTCATGTAATGTTAAGGAGGGAGCATGAAATTCTTTGTGCTTTATTTCCCCAATATGTTAAAAATTCAGCAAATACATAAAAAATAAGCATTTTAACAAAGTTTGCTGTTCAAACTGGTCTGTCCAGACTTGTGACTTTTGTGTGTGAGGTTGTCCAAGTAATGCGTTCTCAATATTTGGAAATAATAGTTTAAAAAAATTCCAGAGTAAGTAATACTACATGCTGAACATGCTAATAGAAGTTACAGCTGTGCATTAAACATCATTGCGACACATTTCATTTTAGTTTATAAATTAATTAAAAGTAATCTGTCATATTTTTTATATTCATAATACATAATGTGACTTATTCAAGCTGTTTTCATGATGATCAGTATGGCTTATATAGCTCATGAGCTGGCTGGCCAATCAAGCACAGTAATATCATGGTCAGCAAACCATTTGTATTTTTGACACTATGGGCAGGTGCTGGGTCATCCTAGACATTGGCACCTCCATAAAGCTTGAAAGCAGATGGAAGCATGAAGTGCTCTAAAATCTTTGGGTAGATGGCTGTATTAATTTTGGACTTGGTAAAACACATCTCAAACCATCACAGAAACTGCACACTGGACTTCAGACAGCTTGTATTCTGTCGATCCACTCTTCCTCCAGACTCTAGGAGCTGATTTACAAATGAAATACAAAACTGACTGAAAAGAGGACTTTGCAGCACTGAGTAACAGTCCAGTTCTTTTTCAGGTAAGACACTTCTGACATTGCCTCTGGCTCAGCAGTTGCTTGATATTATTAATATTACTTGATATTCTATTTTTTATGTATGGCTGTATTACAAAGCTGACAGATGGTTTTCTTCTCTCAGAATGACACCAAATGTATTTTCCACAGTTGATTTTTCACAACAAGGACATCACTATTTTATGGAAGAGGATGTAATCATATATAACATTTGTTATCTGTCTTCAACATCACTAAAACTAAAAGCAATTTTGTTGTGTAAAAACCAATATCAGTGTACTGGTATCAGTGACATATCTCCCAGCACCAGTAAGGATGTGGCTTTCAACTACACTGTTATTTGTCCCTTCAAACAGACTTTGACTGTTCATAACAGGGCACAGCAAGTATTACAGATCAGATCCAACATGCTGTTCCCTTCAATATCACTTCCTCTTTAAGACCTTTTATTATCATGTTGATTATGATATTGATCAATGCTTGTTGTTTATTATCTTTTCCTAGTTGCTTTCCATATTTCGTTCTCTCTCCCTCTCCGCCTATCTGTCTCGCTCACCTTAACCTCTCTCTCTCTTGCTCTCTCTGTCTCTCTCTCTCCTCTTTGCTGCAGATTTATGGTAGTGCACAACATGTGCAGTATTGGCAAAGCATTAAACATGTCCACCATTAATACGCAGAGCACTAGCCATCGATAAGAGCTTTAATAAAAACATCTCCTCCCAACGATCTGCTCATCAGGCTGGTCCCTCCATTGCTGTCCCTCACTCTTACTCTGTCTTTCTTTCTCTCATTCTCTTTCACCCATCTCCTTCTCCTAGACTGTGCCAGCGACTTAATGATGCTTGAATGCCACTGCTCCTGACTTCCCTCTCCCTGTCCTTCTCGTTCACTCTTTTTTAATAAAGGATATCTAAAAACTCATCCCTCAGCTCCATTCATCTCACCATCTTTCCAAGATGCATTTTTTCCCCTTCCTTGTGCCAACTCTTTCCTTATCATTTTGGATGAGCATACTGAAAAAGTAATGCTAAATTCCTGTGTGTACATCATCTCATGTAATGTAAGGATGTACACCTGTGAGTCAAATTTCATGCAAATATAAATTCCTTGTAAATTTAATTTCCAGTGTACGTACATACTGTACATACTGTACATACAGTACATACACATTAATATACCTTTTACTACTGTATGACTGCAGCTCACTGAAATGAACAGCATAAAGGACAACACCACTGTTCCTTGGGCTACACTCCTAATGTTACATTCTCCAAATGCTGTAAGTGCTCTGGATAAGAATATGAATTAAATCAAATTTTTTATGTTAACATTTACAGCAATTCAGGGCAATGAAAAAATAACCAATAATCCATTTTTAGAGAATTATATTGCACAATTTTCCACTCACTTGAATGTGGTTTGAGATGAAGCAGAGACGTTTTGGACACATATTTTTACATAAATTATTGAGAAATGTGGGAAACGACTGATTTCTAGCATTGCAGGTCTAATAAAAAAATGGACTCCAAACATGTCTTCCAAAAGCATTCCATTAAGAATCCATAGGCCAGCCATGGCATGGTGGTTAGGGATCCAACCTTGTGACTAGAAGGTTGTTGTTTCGATACTGAAGTGCCCTTGAGCAAAGCACCTGACGCCCAACCGCTGCCCGAGAGCCATGGATAGGGGATGCCCACCTCCTTGGGCACATGTTCTCACTGTCCCCTAGTGTGTATGTGTGTTTCACTGCACAGAATAGTGCTAATAATTATATATTAGCTACTGGTTTATCATTAATGTTCCAGAAAATCCATATAGGTGCATATTTACCATTTACTGTAATGTTATCTTACTGAGCACTGGCCTTTGATGTGAAGACAGAGCATGTAATTATAATATCAGTCTATTCTCCAAATCCCCATGTTACACATACACTCACTCAAATGACAGCATGTAGCACAGATTTCTCACTCAAGGCAAATGCCCACACACAAATCTCCATGTAAAGGTACAGAGGAATCATAAACAGGTTTAAAATATTAACAAGGGCCACTTTGCAGTGATGAATAATACAGGATTGGGGAGTGAGTGGAACACCAGTGATCTCCAATACCCGTCTTCCATTTCTCCCTCCCAAAGCGACCATTAAACTAATGCACAGCCTAGCACTGTAGGTCGCTCTCTCTCTCTACCAGGCCACACAGTGTTGGTCTCTCTCCCTCTCTCTCTGTCTCTCTGAAAGACAGATTGTTCTTTTCAACCCTTCAGGCCTCTCTAGCCTCTAACATTTTATTTGACCAGTTCTACTTACCTTGTAAGCCCTCATTTTCCTTCTTCTATAGGCCTGTCTCTCATAGGCCATCTGTGTCCTCATCTACACACTGTACGGCACATCATAACAGACAGTTCTCATTCGAAATGTGCCACATACACCTCTTTTGATAAATCTCAGCACTTTGTCTATTCCTGTGAGAAGAGAAAGACAGTCTTTTCCCAGAGTTAACCAGATGCGCCTCTGTGACCTGGACCGCTGCAGGAGAATTCACACAGCCCCAGGGAGGGCTGGACATGATCTCCTTTGTAAAGATGATGGGGCGGGGGGACATGATGGTACACTCCGATGCCTTTCATATGTCCTGACCTCAAGCACAAAAGGTCAACCTCAAACACACCCTGCTCCTTCTCAGAGTCCTCCAATGCCATCCTCGGCCGAGCCACAGGCCTTCGCCTATTCATGTTTCACCTCTGATGTAAGACATCCCTCTTCAGTACAGATACATAAAACCTTGAAGTGTAACAATACACTCAACCAACTATTTGGTTCATGACACTGATTCCACAATTCAGAAGTCTCAATGAATGGCATGTAAGTCACAAATATGATATAACTGCTTGTTTGTTAACTTTGTTATATAAATAATGTAATGCTTGTAAATTTTGTAATTATCAATAAAGTATTTCTGATCTGATTCTGATTCTAATGTGCTTAGGTGCCCACGGCTTTTGAAAAACACTGTACACCAACCAACAATAAAACAGCCTTCACTCACCATGCACTTCAAAAAGCCTTGGGAACCATGACACTGTCACCAGTTCTCTGGTTGTCCTTCCTTGAACCACTATATGCAGACACTTCCACCCTTACTCTTACCTATGAACTTCAAGAACTGACTGTTCACTTCTAAGATATCCCAGGTGTCATCATACTGAGATAACCAACGTTATTCACTTCACCTTTATGTTGTTTTAATGTTGTGGATGGTCAGTGTAACATTTAACACTGTACTGTATCTATACTGTACTGTATCTATAGTAATACTAGTATGTATCAAAGACCTAAGCACAGTATACAAAACCATTCATCTTTACTATAAGTGTGTCCTTGTTTGCTTCGCTTGGTTTCTGAAAAATATCTTGTGAACTTGTTTGAAGAACAAAATCTGTTTCCAGATGTTCCAGACGCTCCCAGCTATTACATGGATTTCTTAAATTCATCACAAGCATCCTTGATTTAACATAGCATAGCATATAAAGTATTGATTAAACATACCAGATGCTGGATGATGAATACAAATAATACTGTAATGTTATGAAATAGGTTTAAAATGATTTAAAAATCACCAAATATAGCATGCTATTGAGTTTTTTTTTATATTTATTCTAAAATGATTATCATTCATGCACATACATACTGTATACATATCAGAACATGATGATCCCCGGTTTAGAATGAACTCATCCTAGGATGTTATAGGTGCCACATGACAGAGTGATCCCTGATACTTTTCTCATTGCTCCTGTGTTCATTTTAGAGGTTAACTGGTCCACTGTGATGTGTTGATTGATCTGTGCCACTTGCTAGAGTTGCTGCTCCAATCTGGCATTAGTGGCTCATGGGGCACCACTGGTATTCCATTGGGAGGCACAAGCCCATTCTCAGTACACCTTCACTACAGCGGCTCTTCAACATCTCATGTAGTTAGAGGTTTCTGAGATGCTAGCAAACTTCACACTATAACCTATTATCATGACCTTTTGGACATTAGTCAGATCGTTTTGCACTCTGATACAACTGATTGGTGTGCTCACTTATGTATACATCCGACATCCCAGGCTGAGTTCATTCTAAAGCAGTATATATATTCTGATATGACCTTGTTTATAGATATATATAAAACACAAACATTTTGAATATACAGTTTATTTATATAATCACAAATAATTGTAAGTGAAACCATGACCAAGGTTACTTTGCTAGGGTAGCCAAGAAGAAATAGCTTTGCCCTTTCAGTTGAGAATGAGCATTACAAGCTTCCTCAACTTTTCTCAGATATTTTTTTTTTCCCACAATAATGCACAAAAAACACAGATCCATGAGAAAGGAGGCTGATGGGCCAGAGGAGCCAGACGTGGGTTCCTGGCAGTCTGGGTAATTAATGTGTATGTCAACACAGAGAGAGCAGTCTCATAGAGGAAATCTGAGCTCAGCACATCCACACACACAAACACACTCGTACACAGAGGAGCAGAGAGGAAGAATAAAGGAATGAACAGGATGGGAGAGAAGACAAATGTTATCTGTCTGTGCTATGATGCTTTATGGACTGGCTGAAATACGTGCCGCCGACTCTGTCTCGTTAAAAAACTCTTTGTCTCGTGTCTGAAGAGCCATCGGCAGTGCTCTCACGGCCTGACCCAGCCAGGCCCCTACAGGAGCCCAGCGCTTGTGTCACAATGTCTGCACACTATGATTCAGAGAATTTCATTTCAAAATAGTGCTTCTTTTATTAAGCGTAAGCAGCTTTTCTGGGTTACATGTCCTGGGACAGCAGACAGGACAGAGAAGTGCAAGATTGCTCCAGTTAAACATCATGTCATGAGTAAATGAGATAAGAAAGAACACACTAAGCGGTGATCTCTTACACCCAATACATTCATTACGTTGAATGGAGGACTCTGGACACCAAGTAGAGATGTAGAGCTCCGTCCAAACCAGATGTTCTGATGTGCATTATTTTATTCCTCTTAGAGGAAAAAACAATCCACTAAACCCTCTGTATGCTCCATCCTGCGTCAATCTGATTACAAATGTGAAGAGTGATGGAGATTTCACCATGTGCGGCTGCACTGCTTCTCCTTAGCTTTAATGTGACGGAGATGACAAGGAAGATTTAGTGAACAGAAAATAAAGTACGGTAGAGTTGACATAATACCAGAATTTAGATTTTGATACTGACACCAAGTGTAACTCAATAACAGAATTCGACTTTATTGGCCAAGTATGTTTGCACCTACAAAGAATCTGTTTTTGATCTCGCAGTGGCCCTCTCAGTACACAATACTGAGTAGACAAGATACAAGAAGTAGACAATACAACACTAATACAGTAATATCAGCATCAGTGGATACACATTCCATACATAGCACCTACTCCGTCAGAGCCCAAACTCAGCATAGCACCTACTCCGTCAGAGCCCAAACTCAGCATAGCACCTACTCCGTCAGAGCCCAAACTCAGCATAGCACCTAC
>BRDA01012497.1:12206-36359 GCA_036984385.1 Crenuchus spilurus | reverse complement strand
ACAGTGGCATTCCTGTTTGAGGTGCAGTGATGTTTAAGGGCCCGGAGATAACGAGCATCCAGTAGAGTTTTACTGCCTTGACCCTTACGCACAGCGATTGTTCCAGATTCTCTGAATCTTTTGATGATGTTATGCATGGTTGATAACTTAAAAGTCTTTGCTATTTTACGCTGGGTAACACCATTCTGGTATTGCTGCACTATCTTTCCGCGCAACAATGGTGGAATTGGTGATCCTCTTACCATCTTGGCTTCAGAGAGACACTGACACTCTGAGAAACTCTTTTTATACCCAATCATGTTGTCAATTGACCTAATTAGTGTTAATTGGTCTTCCAGCTGTTCGTTATATACTCAATTTCCTTTTTCCAGCCACTTTTTGCTACTTGTCCCAATTTTTTTGGGATTTGTTGACACTGTGAAATTTTGAATTGACATATTTCTCCTTTAAAATGTAACATTTACTCAGATTAAACTTTGATTTGTCATCTATGTTCTATGACGAATAAAATATTGACATTTGCCAGCTCCACATCATTGCATTCAGTTTTTATTCACAATTTGTTTAGTGTCCCAACTTTTTTGGAATCTGGTTTTGTATATTCATAATAAAGACCCATATTAGTCAATAAATATATATCAATTGACTTATAATATTCATAGTTGTTAAATTAAATATATACATACTGATGATATAATTCACTAGCATCCAATCAGCTACATGTATTTACACAGTTTATCCAGAAAATACACTGCTGACCATTAAAACTGTAAATGTAACTGTAAACACATTTTATTTGCTCAACACTGGCAAAAATATGTAGGTTATAATGTACATGAATGTCAGTATGAATGAACACATCAAATGCTTCATGGATGCATGCATTTTGCACATTCATATGAGCCTGGTACCAGGCATTATGGTTTGGGTCCAGAACCTTAATCAGTCAGCATTACATTACAGAAGTGTTGGAGTCTGTGGTGGGAACTTCCCTATTTATTTAATTATACAATATTCCAACAGGAAAATACTCCACCACATGTGGCACAATGGGGCCTCTGATTTGTCACACACTGAGAATGTCTAAGAAATCGTCACACAGTGACTGGTACACTAGAAACCACTGTATGACTTTTGCACATGTATATGTAGTGTATATACAGGTTGATTATATGGTCTATCGTCCCATCACAATGCCCAGTCTTATTGTAGAAATAACCTTACATATCCCATTTATTTATCATGTAATTCACTACAAGTGTAATAGATGCATAATTCTAACAATGACATGTTTATTGAATATAAACCATAAGAAGTGAGGAGTTAAATGACCTACGTTTAGAAGTCATAGTTGCATCTGTAGAAAAATATGAAACCAGAATGCAAAGTAGGAGCCAGAGCATAGAGAAGGCCATTGCTCAAATGCTACAATAAAATAAAAATACATTAGATTTGGAAGTCTAACAATATATGAGAAAACGGTCACCCATGTAGCATTACCCACAACGTTAGCTAGTGAGGGAAACATGGATTAAAGTAATAATGTATAAATAGTATACAGTCATATGTCATAACTAATACATACATCATGTAACATAATTGCAATAACTCATACATTTATTAATATCACCTAATAAAAAATATATATGTCACATCTAAGAAAAATTTAAAGACATCTTCCTAATAGATCCCACATGTTAAAAGATTAAGACAAATATGCTCTTACTGTGTTCTCTGGTTGAGATCTCATGCAGACAGTTTGCCTATTTAGTCTTTCTGCTCTGAAGTTTTCTCTTCCTAAGAGAGCCTAGTCATACCCTGCTGACTCCACACAAAAGCCACTTGATTTTCTAGTCATTTGCTGCCTTCCAAGCACATGAATTACGTAGGCAGAAAGATCAGCTGTAAACACTCTGTATGTCAAGTTTGTCAGGGCTTTGAAATCACAGTCCAATTACCATTCAAATTCTCATGGTTTGCAGAATTCATGAAAGTTAAAAAACCTTCGTGTGTTTGAAGCTCTTATCCTGTCCTTGGGCAGAAATCAGCTTGTCTGTTGCCCGGAAAGAGCAAATGCTTAAATTTTGAACATTTTGGCATTAAATTGAACATTTTCAATATCTCATTCCAGGACTTTCTCAAAACTCAATGTCTTCAGTCAGCCTGACAACAATTTGGCAGTATGTGCTACTCTGGTTAACCACAAATGACCTCAAAATAGTCCTTGAAATAAGTACGGTTATGAAAAAAAAGTTTGTAAAGTCTTGAGTACAGTGATGCCATGATAAGATAAAACTTGTGGTTTCCAAAAAGCTTTTTTTTTAAGCAACTGATGTACCTGAGATGTGTGGTTGTAAAGAAATGTTTTGTTTCTAACTCCATGTGACCATATGAATAGTCTTCCTTCAGAACATCCTGTCTTCTGTTTGGGTCTTCAGACTTTTCAATGTGGTTATCTGAGCTTCTAGTGAAAGTTGAGGTTTAATTTGATCAATTTAGTCAACATTTATGTGTTCCCTTTGTTGTCCAAGGTTCTCACAAGAATCTTCTCCAACACCAAAATTCAAAAGATCAATATTCTTCCTGACTTGCTTTTTTATTGTCCAACTTCCACAACCACAAATAACCAGAGAGAAGACCATAGGACAATCTGGACAATTCTTGTCTTTGTCTGAAAAGACAAATTGTTATAGTTCCCAGTTCCTTCATCCATGTTCTGCTGTGTGCTAACCGGCATTACATTTCCTGACGGTTATGTACGTCATTTATGTTAATAAATCCAAGTAGGCAAAAGCTGTCCACCACTTCAACATTTTCTCTTTCAACAGTAAAATTAGGGCATTGATGGAAAAGCAGATGGAGAACCCTTAAGATAATGACCTCTTTAAAAGTATATTCCAGTTAATTGTGTGTTCCAGTCAATGTAGGTGTAGGTTTGTAATATACAAATATTACAATTTCAAATGTCTGTTCTTCACAACTGAATTTCATTCAAGAAAAATGCAGCCTGATCAAAAGAGGTTCAGGGAACCTCAGAAGTTCTGCAAAGAGTTACAAAAATATTTCTAAAGACTTGAGCATCAACCATTCCACAGTCAGGCAGATATGTAAAAAATGGAAGAAATTCTGCTCTCCGTCTCTTGAGGTTGTCCTGCAAAGATTGGTGCAAAAGCATGCTGTAGAATCCTCAAACAGCTAAGAGTCTGCAGTCATCTCCTGTACTTACTGAGTCATGACTAACTTGAATGTTCCACATCACTACTGGAACAATGTTTTGTAGACCTTTTTAGGGAACATATGCAGCTTTATGTATTAAAAAAACAAGAAAACAACAGCATTGCACACCAACAGCCGCAGTAAAATCGCTTTCGAGCTGTGAAGCACGGCGGAGGGAGTTTAATGGTGTGGAGCAGCTTTGCCGTCGCTGAGTCTGGATAGCTTTTACTCACTGAAAAACCAATGAGTTCCTTGTTTTATTTACAGAAGAAATTCTTATTTTCTATAGGAAATGACAGAAGAATGTCAAACTATGTGGTCTGAAAATCAATTGACTCTGGGTTAATACAACATAACAACAGAGTGACTCAAGCAGAAGAAAATGTGCATTTTAGAATGATCAGACTCTTGAACATAATCCTAGCAAAATGCTGTGGCATGACCTGTCTTTTGCCTAGAGCCCCAAAATCACTAAATCCACCCCTGAGCACAAGGGCGGTACAAAATGTGCTCTGATACAGCTGCATTATAAGCTTACGATGTGAACATTCAATTTACTTAGGCTGCAGTTTATCAGGCAAACTGCCTTTGCGTACTAACTGCATGCTCACAGAGCTGTTAACAAGCTGCAGACCAAAAAGAAAATAAATGTTCAGTGAGGAAGAGAGTGTTTGTTCATTCATGAAAACATTCTGGAGAGTAACTATAGGTATGTTATTGGTCTGTTGGGTACTGTCTTTGTGTGCTCATGGTTTAAAAGTTCTCCTCTGTTAATAAATACCAATTCAGCATGTTTTACAGCTTATGCCTACACCTTGCCATGGTGTCTGATGCTGCTTTTTAAAGGAAGTTTCCTAACTTCCTGTAACCTTCTCTGAGACAGTACAGCAAAGCTTACTACTTCAAATCTGCACAAAAATGCCATCAGCTGCTGAAACATTAATAAACTGAGCGGAATATAAAAATCAACCATACTTCTAGTATCTTCACCAATCTACAGAAGAATCGGAAATCCAGATAATCAAATGATTTTCAAACTGTACTCTACTGGTATGATGCAATCACATCTACCATAATGTATAAGAGCGTAATGATAGAAGCATAAGAAAAATATTAAACATTGTTCAAGTTAACTGTTGTGTGCTACTTGCATCAATACCTCTGCCACTGAACTCTGACGTAAAGCTTGAGCGGTAAATTGTAAACTCCTCAGTGGAAAAACGTTTTCCCTTGAAGATGTGTGCGTAATTGAGCATTGAGGAGCATGTTGAAGTGCTCCACATGGCATGGTGTCGTCATCTCCTTTGAGCTCATAAGAAAAAGTGAGCTCTTTTGTTTTAATGCAGCTCATTCTATTCCTTCCAACACATCTCTTCCCTCCAATGTTTATTTCGCCATTATTTTCAATTTCCAGTGACTGCTTCGCTGTTGCCCAGTGGACTGCAGGAGATCTTTGAATCTAACTTTGAGTGCTGCTACTTTAAAATTCACCCTGCAAAGCTTTATGCTTTGTGCTTTAGATTGTTCTTTCAGTGCATCAGATTGTTCTTTTGTTCAAAGAGCTTATGTTGTCTACTGAAAACTATATTCAGCTGTTGACAGGGTACTGTACAGGACTAAACTAAAAATAAAAAAAGAAAATCATAATTCACGGTAACATGTTTTGTCCACTGCTGTACAGATAAAACAACTTGTGTTGTAATATGTATTCTCATTTAAAATGAAAAATTTAATTAAATTTTTAAAAACATAATAAATGATAACATACATTGCCCTGTACTGTATGGACAAAAATATAATAAGTACAATATGCTAATATATAAACCATGCCCCCAATATAATAAATATATATTCATTACATTTTTAAGTGTTTTTGACCCTAACTGTAGATTTAAAGGAGAATTCTATAAATATCTTGGTATAATTAAACCACTGAGAATTGTTCATAGTGGTAGTGAAGGGAACCTGACGTCTGATGTGTGCAATGCTTCTAAAAGCTGCATCAGACCAAGCAATTACATGAGATGTTTACACTGCCTGGTGCCCAAGACATTGCTTTTACTGAAACTCTTTTATAGGGTTTTGAACAAAAAAATAATTTAAAAAATCCATTCTGAGTGAGGAGGTGCATCTAAGACATTGTAACTTACTCCTATTAACAACATTATTCAGAATCTGTGTAGTTTCACTGGTCACTCTGGACCTCATTAAAACATATAACACAAGAAATCAGAGGCAGTAAATCTTTCTCCAATACATCATTTTACCTCTAAATACTCTGAAATACTGAATGATACATCTCAATAAGTATATAGAAATCTGGAGAAAAATCACTAGAACTAACAACAGAAGTCTTGTTAGTTTTAAACATCTAATGTTTTCTGTAACCGGGGCACAAAAAAGATCAACCACATCTGTGTCAACAGTTCATTAACTGTTCCTTTATTTGGAAAGGTACTGGATAACACCATACAGAACAGAGCTGCAAATTAGGGCCTTCAATTTGATCACAGATTAGAAAAAGGAAGAAACGTTCTTAGGACAGCTGATGGCTACCCTACACGATCTAATTACTGTTTAGTCAAACAATTATTTTATAGCTACTCTACAAACCTGTGTAATGTGTTTATAATCAAGGAATTTCAGATTCAAAAGGAGAAAACCCATAAACACTGAATACAAAATTTCATGTGGTTTTCAGTTCATGCTTAAAGAATTTTAAAAAAAGTTGAGGCCTTGTTACAGCTGATTTTTGATCTCTGCAAATTTTAATATACAGCAGTTTGATAAAATAAGAAGTGAGATAATGCAGACTGTATTCATTATGAAGCTTATGTTTGTTGTGAAAACCATGTTTCAAGAATTGCAGCTGTATACAGGTTTGGGGATAATCATGAGCCTAGAATATTAAAGAAAGACACAAGGACAGAAGTTAAATACAACTTGAGTTCGTATTACAACTTCAATTCCTCCAAGGTTCACCCGTTTTGGTCTGTAAATTGTTAATTGCAATGCATGCATTAACAAACTCATAATGCCATATACCATATGGGAACATTTGCTTTGCTACATGATCAACATGAATTCATTTTAAGCAGATCAGTGAACATATTGTGATTGAGTACCAAACCATTAATCAATGCATGTCAAAATATCATCTAGTCCAAATTTTTTTTTATTTTTTACAGTGGTCTCTGTTTATAAGAGTCATACAAAAATAACAAGAACTAGATATATTCATAGATATTGTGCATAAAATAGCAGACTGAATCCACAGACGAGATGGTACATGGTTTTTGACAACACTTGTATTTCTAGCTGTTGTACATGTACTTCCGTGTGATGGTTTGATTGTTGACAAACAGCGGGTCCACTGAGGCCACTTTGGCAGCGATGAAGGAGTGGATACAGTGAAGAACAGCTGTCAGGTTAGCAAACTCCAGCTCCTGGTTAAGCCAAATGCAAGAATAAATGAAGCAAATGTTTAAAAATAAAACCTGACAGGTTTATTTCAGCGTGATTAATGGGTATGGGGAAACATGCTATATAACTGTAGAATACTGGCTGACATTTTTTCTGCAGTTATTTTTACAACTGACAAGATAATTCCACATGCATTGTACACTGAATTCATTATGTTAAAATGTGTGTCTTACCTTCATTTCTATCTGTTTGCTTTCTGAGTTCTTGAATAAGAGTTTCACTCTTGTCTTGCCATCATCAGAGGAACCCTTCAGCTGGGAGAATTTATATCTCCAAATGACTTTCTGTGAATGACGAGACCAGAGGAAATGGAATGTAGCAGGCAGGTCAAAAAGCTACAGCAAAGTCAAAGTTGACAAATGTCCATTACTATAGAGCTTTTTGTGCACAGGATATAGAATTGCAATGGCTTTTCTGGGATTGATCATCACCATCTACTAAAAGAAAGGTTTCCTCAGCTTGGGTTTGTATTCCGTTTTGAACATACAGTAGAAAGCCTCTATAATAATTGATGCTCCTTACTTTTCCTTGGATATTTGCAAACGAAGAGAATGATAGCTAAAAAACTAAAACAAGTACGGTTTCCACATTCAGTGGGGGTCTACAAGTGCCAATCTTCAGTTTGGGTGTGCACACAACTTTTACTTTACACTTTTAAAAAAGACTCGAGGCTAATGATAAACTGTTATTATGTTATTAGTCATTTTGGTCTGCTAGTGCAATTAACCTCATGCTCAGCAGATCACTTGTCCTTTTCATCTCACAAGAATGAAGAGAAAGCCTTTCCTGCTGACATTCTGCAAAAACCCATCCCACTCTGCCTCTGATTGGCTAGTATGTGTTGGTTAGGTGTGAGAGAGTTAATGCAAGATTATCAGGGACAGCCAATCTTATCAGTAGATCTTCACTTCCGTCCAACATCCCCCAACCCCAACATTTCTCCTTGGATCTGCACAAATCTTGTAGGTGATGTTTTCACCTCAAAATGACCATTTTTTTGAGGACTGAGAAGAAAAAAGCTTAAAAGCTATAAAGGATAAAGATTGTGCTTATTCTCTTCCATTGATATTACCCAACAAATGAATACGCTTGTATGCATATTATGATATGTTCATGTTCATGGATAGTATTTTTAACAACTTTTCATATTACATTCTCATTTCACTGTCCTAAATTGACTGTATTAATTACCTGCTTCATACAGAGTGACTCTGCAATTGGCCTGCTGCAGCGGTCCATGAAAATCATGCTGTACTTAGTCACAAACAAAGACGGACAGCTGGAGTCTGAACTGAAAGCAGCTCATTAAGAGCTGTTGAAAGGCCTGATCGGGGCTCGTTTGCATATACGTCATCCCCTCTCACTGTACTGGCTGCCTTACAGAAAGAAACCGATCAGCTAACCTACACTAACATACACACACATTCACCCCTATGCAAATGAGTTTGAAACATTAACAATACAGCCCAGATTTAGGCCAGTCTGTCAGCCTTGAAATCAACTCCTTTTAGCCTATTAATATTCACACTACTCTATAAGTGAAGATTATAGTAATCCTGATATAATAAGGAGTCATTTCATCTCACCATGTTTTGGTAATAAGGGGAAAGTATCCTCGAAATGTACTTTAGGCAGTAATCTGAGCACAAACTGATGGTTATGAAGACCCTGAATGCTCTTCTTCCTTCTGGAGCATAATTAGCACACACAAATATTCCAGTTGCCTGATTATAAGCAGAAAATGAGCAGATGCAGAGGCCTCTGAGTGTGCCTCAGCATAAAGATAGGGTAAAGAGTCCTGCATTCTCAATCATCTTACCTTTGAAATGCTCTCGGAACAGGAGAAGCCAGATTCAAAGTCAATTGTAAAGCACAGTATTTTTCCTTGGCTACTGCACATGTAGGTTTTCGACTGTGAAAAGCAGAGAACAATAATGGTTAATATTAAAGCGGTAATACTAATGCTCATAATCTGAAAATAGTCAACACAAGTCAGCATCCAAAGGACACTTCAACACTTCACTTCATTATCGTCTGTGCAAATTTTCCAACCGTTTCATTTATATTTATGAAAATAAGGAAATATTTGCAGTACTCCCACTGTCAGCGGAGCAGTCACTTTCCCCAGGAATAGGACAGGTATAGTTTAGTCGCTATGGCAACAGCTGCCCAGCACTTCTCTCCTTAGCAGAAACGGAAATTAGAAAAATCAAAGGGTTTGAAATCTAATGAATATATTATGCAGTCAATAGAGAACAATTTAGATATTATTAGTAAACTGTCTTAGAGCAAAGACTGCCTGAGGGTGTTTTGTTAATTGAGACCTTTTTTCTGGCATTCACACAGATATATACGTGCCACATGTTAATGGACGTTGATGCAAAAGCAGTCAAAAGAGCAATGCCAGCCCAGAAAGGCCTGGTGTAATTGTGTTTCTTTTTCTTCAGCTGGTTAATAATCTCCCTCTCAACCTTCAGTGTAATTAGATTATTGGCAGTGTATGTTTAGCCAATATGATTAAAGGGGCATCATGCTCAGATTCGACCAATGCTTTCTATCACAGCTGCGCTGCTCACTGAGAAGCTGCTGGGCTCTGTTTTAAAATCCCCATCAAATTCTCCAGAGAGGAAACATTTGTATGCATGAAATCCATGGGAATAGAGTCAATGGTCACATTAAATCAATTAGGCATAGCCAGCCAGTGATTTTATGGTCACCTAGCAGTAACATTTTGATCACCCCACAACAGCAGCAAGTCTGTTAAGTTTGCTATTAAAGTATACAAGCCATCTTTTGCACATATGGCTCCATATCCTTGACTAATATGGAGAGAAAGTGTGAATTATAAAGCGTTGTCAAGATTTCTCCTGGGTCCCTATTATTTTCTTATCTAAGTACCACAAAACATACTCACACAGTCAATAGGTTTATAAGCTCTAATTTACATGCTACCTTTTGGAAAGATCTCTACATAAACCTTCACAGCTCTCTGCTGCTGCATGTCCCACACCCCCATGTTTCATCATTGTACAAATTCCATCAGCTGGAATGTCAGAACACTTAATTTTGCCCTGGTGGAGATGTTAGCATTATTAAATGTAGTATTTTTTATTAACTTCCATTGTACTCAACATTTTTATAGGTTTTATAACTCGACAGCAAGTTTTCATTTGCAGGGTTTGTACACCTTTTACAAGGTAAAATTCAAGCACTTTTCAAGCACTTTCAAGACCCATTTTCAAGTTTTTCCAGCACCTTTCAACTGTGGCAAATTAATAACGGTGATATCTCAAAACTGCGATTCAGTGATAATCAATATATCGCAAAACTATTCTCCACACTTCACCGCGACTATGCTACTGAGAAAAAAAATACTTCTAAGTAAGTAAATAGGAGGAATGATGGATTTATTGGTGTCAGTTTCACACAATTTAAATACCAATGTTCTTCACTGCATGTTTATCTTATTCATTTGATTGAGCAGTTACTGTAGTATGTCAAATCTGGGGGTGAGTTGAGAGCATTTATACATACATATACTCAAAATTATTGTTCTGCTTTTTGTCACACTGTAAGAGATGGTTTTATGTTTGTCTTTTCATCAGATTGTGATGCTTCTTTCCTAAATATAATTAAAAACAGGAGGAAAGTGTTATGTTTCGAATGGATGGTCAAAAATATTGAGGGTTTTTAAGCTTCTTGAAAAAAGATCCAAAAATAGCTTAAATTCTTACATCTTGAGCAAACGTTTTATGTGCATATATCTGGACATTTGGAAATAATGTATTTAATTGTGCTATGAAAAAGATACCTTATGTTGGATTTTTATGTTGGGGAATATTTGGTTTTCAGATGGGGTCAGAAGAGGAAATGTACACAGAAAATTTACAATGCTCGATTTGTTGCTTTTTATATTTGGAATAATAAATGTGCAATTTTTTCAAAATCCTAATTCCAAATGTCCAGTATACTGGACACTGCATAACTCGCAATCCTCATGCATTTTTAAAATGCCATTTAAAAACTGAAACAAGCATGTATTGGTAAAACAACATTGTTTTTAAAGTGTCCAATCTTCACAGTGAGGATGTCATTCTCTTTCTGGTTTTGAGCATGGATGCATGTTAGTTTACATGCTCTGGTCAGGACAAGGATGAACTACTAATAGCCTTAATCGCAGAGCCCCGTCAGCAATAACTGAAGCAGGACTTCATGCTCCCCTCACAGATGCACTGCCATGCTTTAGGAGGCACGACAAATTCAGCTGCCAAGGAAAGCAAGATGCCGCTGAGGCGGATTTCCACTGCTTACTGTCGCCTAGTGTGAGCGCTGTCTGTGACATGTAAAGTGCAGACTACACAACATTAATTGGAGAGCTTCCCCTAGGAATTTGAGAAAACACATAGTGAGGTGTGCTCTAGGATCTTCCTGTCAGCTTGAGTGAAGCTGAAGCCTGATCAGCAGTGTCTGCAAACAGTGACTGGCTTCTTAACAAAGCGTGAAGCCAGCCACTCAGAACATGTATGTTTGATGCCGCAGGATGCTTTGAGAGACTGAAGCTCGTCTGACTTTTTCAGCTGGTGGCAAAAACAACACTGTTGTGATGCAACCTAAACAGGGTAACTCCCTGCAATGTACTGAAAGAGCCATAGTGTAATTCACACATCTTACAACAGTCATCATGTTTAAATCAGCTGGATGAAAACAGAGAGCCTTTATCTCTCTCTCTCTCTCTCTCTCTCATGTTTATTTCACATCGTGTCCTGTTGAGTTGCAGTCTTAGTTGAACATGAGCTGCTGAGCACTTATTGCAGACCACAAGAGGTTTGACTAATTGGCTGGAGAACAGAGAATCACCCACTAACTGAAATCCTCTATCACGTTCAGTAGCCTCCCATAGGGCAATGTCTCAAGTTTACATCATTAAGGCGGGAAAGAGGGCTGATCATTTTCTGAGCTGTTTTTATTTCTTCTCCATTTTTTGTTTCTTTTTGTGTGAAACTGTTTCATACTTTGCCTAGCGTGCAAACCTTCTCTGCATATCCCAGAAAAAAAACAACAACAAAAAAACACCTCGGGATAATCCTCATACTGGGCATGCTCACACATGCAGAATAAACTCATCAGCATCCCGAGTGGCTCTGAAGGTTGACAGCAACCAAACCGCATGGAGCATTAACTCTGCTCTTTAAGCCAGCCATCAATTTCCCCAACACCATGAATTACAAAGTCCAACACCAAACCTAAGCAGTAAAATCCTAATTAATCAAACGCAGTAACCATGTTGGTGGCATGATAATGTAGTAGACAAGCTGCTGGCTTCGCAAAGCAAGTTCACAAGTCGTTTAATGGAGACATTAATCTTAATTACATCACGTAATGGCACTACAGGCTACAGAGCCATTGAAGACTGAAGTTGTGCACACTGCCTACAAGGATTTGACCAGTGTGGATTAAGAGCAACCAGTCTTTAATCTCACTTAATATGGTCTCAAAGAGCAGCACTATCCTCACTCTGCCCTCCATATCAAATGTGAACATTTTCCACCTCTTGAGTTAGTCGCTTGCCTTAGAATCTATTGTTCACACAGTTAAATAGGAATGAAATTGAACTTGGATGAATCATGATTCTGAACTCCGTGTGACTTCTCCTCATGAATACTCCACGGAGCATAATATGATTATTATATCTTTCAGATTTTTTCATAGACCCCTCACACTGTATTCTTATACTATTCTCAGCTTATATACTCCCCAAGCTGGAAACGACTAGTATAGAGAACTCTGCAAAGAGTGAGGCAGATAATTGGAGCAGTGGCTTTTGGTTTGTAAGGAACATCAGTACAGAACCATAGCTTAGGATTTGGTGGGGGGTTGGTACTTTGCCCTTGCTGTATTTGAGTATTGTAGTGATTTAAATCTGTTCTGACAGGTTCCTTCCTTTGTATTATTTATAAATGTCTCTAGTTAAGGGTACCAAGCATCACAGCCCTCAGGCTCAGAGCTCCTTTTTTCAACCTTTACTTTACTTCTATTCAGTGGCAAGAGAAAATTATACCAAGCACTCCTGGACATTATTTGAAATCCTTGTCCTGACATCGACTGGCTTAAGATATACAGTCATACATAAAAAAATTGAATATCATAAAAAAGTTCATTTTTGTTCATGACTTAATTCAAAAAGGTAAACTGTCATATATTTTATATCCATGATATGTGAAGTGATATTTCAAGCCTTTTTTGTTTTAGTGTTGACCAGTATGGCTTAGAACTCATGAAAATCAGAAATCCAGTATATTAGAATATTTCATTTCAATTTGAGTAAATTACTCTTCAAGCAGTATAAATACTATGTATCTCTTGGCCTACAACTGCCACATTCGTAATATCAACCCACTCTTGAATCTGAGAATGTCAGAAGCATCTTATGTGGGCTAAGGAAAAAAAGAACTAGACTGTTGCTTAGTGGTCCAAAGTCCTCTGTTCAGATGAAAGTAAATTTTGCATTTTATTTGGAAATCAAGGTACTAGAATCTGGAGGAAGAGTTGAGAGGCGCAGAATCCATGGGCGGTGCCAGAGATTTTCTTTTGTTGGTGCTATGGGGTAGCTTGACTTTTCAGCGAGGGTGCTCTATAATTTAGGCTTTCCCATTAATGTGCAAGTCAATTTAATTTCTACTGCAACAAACGGCATAAGCCCTGCTTGTTACGCATCACTGCTGTTTATTCAATGTGTATCATGTGTTTTACAATGAATTATTAACAATTCAGTTTGACGAATTGATTAACCTTTAAGTAAAAAATTTTATTTATTATTATTATTATTATTATTTAACATTATTACAATAACAGACATTACTGTTTATATTTTGTTTTGGTTCTAGAAAACATTGATCCTTTTTATGGTCGTGTCACTGCAGCGTTAGTTGAAGCGCAAAAAATAAACTCATTTAGAATATTATTAGAAATAATCATGCCATGCTACCATAACGCTTCATGGTGTGCAAAAATGCCAGGATATTACCCAAATGTAGATTTTCGTACCATTGACATATTTTTCTTTATTCATGCATTTATGCATCTGCGTTGCTCTGCTGCTTTGCACTTTGGCAGCTTTACTCCAGAGTCATGCTGCCCGCTGCTACCTCTACTATGTCCCTTGTGGCGCCTCATAGCCCTGGTGCCGACTGACTAAGATCTGTTTAAATGGGGCTGACATCCCTGTAGCGACTGGTGCTGCCATTTTCTCCACCTCGCTGGAAGTTGCAGATTTGGCTGTGAAGCTATTGCTGTTGGACAACTACCACCTTAAGGGGTTATTAAGTTGTTTGTTTTTAGTTTCTTTTTTTGTTTATAGGTTTTCTTTTCTTGGTTTCATCGCTCAGAAGCCATTAATGTACTTTGCGATATTTGCATTTTTTTGGTAATATTAGATTTAGAGGTCTGCATTACCTCGGGACTCCCGCGGGACCCGTTACAATATCTTGCGGCGCGGGACCACAATTAATCGTCTCTTGCGGGAGCGGTCGGTCAGTCAGTCAGTCGTCGCGGGAGTCGAAAAATCCCGCAAATGAATAAATAGTCTAGAAAATGATTAGAATCATGCAGCTAAACAGTCAGTAAGACAGTCAAAATACTGGCGGAGCGTCACGTGAACAGACGTTCAGTCTCCCTCTCTCTCTCTCTCACACACACACACACACACACACACACACAAATGTGCACGCGCTTTCTCTGTCTCTCTCTCTGTCACTCTCTCTGTCTCTCACACACACACAGAGAGAGACACACACGGGCTCTCTCTGCACTAATAATTACTCATTAGGCCATGATTTTAAAAATTAGATTTGATTGGCCATGTAGAGGGTGACATCATCACCCAGAAGCACTTGCGGCAAGTACACGGTTGAAAAATAGTTATAAATTGTTCATATCGGTTATGTTATGCAGTTGTGTTGTGCTGGCTTAGTGTTTTATTAATGTAGTCATCATCCTGTGTTGGTAGATGTGATTAATTTGTTTGTGTGATTAACTTACCATCTGTGAGATGTGCAGTAGCATTGATCTCACCAGCAGCTCAGAGCACGTTCAATAAGTTTTCCTGTTTTTATGCAAAATGTTCTCTAGTAAGGAATAATAAGACTGTTCTGTATTATACTGGATTTGCGAAGTTAACTTTTCTCTACCAGCATAATATGTAAGTAATTTTTATGCTCTATATAGTTAATCAGATCAGGGGCAGTACCAAGGTGGGGCTACGGAGCAATAACTCCGCATTTTACATCCAACCCAGAACCGATCCAGCAACATCCGCTCCCCTCCATGTGTCTCTGAACGAGACTGCTTGACAAGTTGTCAAGTTGCTCCACACACACACTGGAGGACAAACTCAACTCGCGCACGCCGAACGAAACGCCCCCCTGTGAGGACTGCGGACGGGAGCGGGCAGACATGTTTATGTGGCGGGCGGGAGCGGGACGAAAACATGCAGGAGCGGGGGGGGAGCGGGACTAAAAAAATCTGTCCCGCGCAGACCTCTAATTAGATTATTGTTTTTCTACTGTTGTGTTAAGTTTTTTGTTTCTATCTTTTGAAATTCGTTAGATTATATTTTTGTTAATATTTTGGGTTTAATTTAGTTTTTTTACTTTATATTTATTTTCTTTAATTGTGGTGGCAGCTAGCGAATAGCTTAATGCTAGCTTCTGTCATTTAGCATATAATAATTCTTACTGATCTTTTTAATAAATGGTGTCTTAATCATAGCTGCTGCTAAGCCTTTTAGAGATTAGGTCAATAACTGTATTGTGAAATAAAATCAAGTCTTTTTGCAAATAAATTGATTGTCAAATGAGTCTCTGTCCCAACAAATGAACCTGTGTTGCTTTATATTTTCTAGTCCTTATTTCCTGAGGTGAAACTCCTCAGGTGGCGTAGTCCGTATATAAGTAAAGGGTGTTTCTTTAACCCCATTGGGCATTAACCCCACTTTTTACTAGGGCTTGATGGGTATAGAGTAAGCCGCGTCACAGGACCTGTTAACATCACCTGAAGCCCCAGGTTCACAATTACTGTCATTTTCTTTTGACTGAGTTTCTACTCGTGGACGTTTCTGAAATAAAAAACGCTCCATTGTGATAATGCTAGTGCTCCGTCGATGCTGTTGCCAAAAATGTGTGCTGGTTAACAGAAAATGAAGGCAAGGTCAAAAGTTAAATGCGTGCTGCACCCATTTGCTGAATTAGATCACCTACGTTGGCTTTATGTTTTTATTTTTTGCCTGAAAATAATGCTTTTATCTCAATCTTTTAAATTATACATGGTATTCACACACTAAAAATAATATATAGCCTATATATATATAAAAATCACAATTTTCTTGGGGGTGCTGTGGGGGTGCTATGGCCATCCTAAATGCACCCCCAAACCCCCCCCCGGCACCGCCCATGGCAGAATCCAAGGTGTCTGAAGTCCAGTGTGAAGTTTCTGCAATCTGTGATGGTTTGAGGTACATTTAATGGCAAGTTCAAAGTCAGCGCAACCATCTACCAGTAGATGTTAGAACACATGCTCCCATCTGCTGAGGAGATTTATGGAAATGCTGATTTCTTTATTACCTGCTCATTGTGCAAACTACTACCAAATGGTTTGCAGACCATTATATTACTGTCCTTGATTGTCCAGCCAACTCATCAGCCATACTGATCAACATTAAAATAAAAAAGACTTTGAAAATAAAATTAAACAACTGAAACTTTTAAAATTAAATGATGAACATTTTTTTCATGATGTTTTAATTTTTTTTTTATGTATGACTACAAATGTGGATGTGTCTTATTGAAAACATTTTATTTGGATAACTTAAAAAGAATGATGAATTTGAGTCCCTATAATGAGACTGTAATAAATACAAACTTTCAAGAGATAGCTTAAGTAGCAACCATACAAAGCCCAGGGTCAAGGAGAGATAAGCAAATGGCCCTGAGAACTCTTCAGTGTGTTGATGAAAGACTAGCAATAATAATAACTCAAAGCATAGCACATGCAGAGTGACAGAGTGCAATACCCTGCCATTGTTCTTTTTACGTCATGTTTGTTTATGTGTTTGTGTACGGTGTACATTCAGCAGCATCAAATCATACAGTCTGATATCAGCTCATTAAACAATATGGTATGCTTAGACTTGTCACAGTCATTACATAATTTCTTTCTCAAAATTTCTTGCTTGTTTGAGGTAATCACAATTATTGAACCTGACCAGATTTCTTTAGTTGATTTGATGCATTACCGAATCTTATTTCCAAAAATGATGGGATGTATAACATGTAAATAAAAATGCAATACATACACATGTTCAACTATATTACAAATTAAATACTAAAACTTAGAAATATTGTTTTTGAAAAATATATAACCTTTTTGAAATTGATGACAGCAACACATTTCAAAAAAGTTGCGACAGGGGCTACAAACACCAGTAAAGTTGTGCAATACATAAGAAAACCTGGTGGATCATCTCCCAAATAAGTTAACTGGCAACAGGTCAGTAACAAGATTTTCTATAAAAAAGAGCATCAAAGAAAGGTGCTCTGAAATAAAAATGGGGAAGAGATGCATCAGTCTGTGTAAAAATAGTGTAGCAATTCAAGAATAATGTTTCTCTATTTTTAAAGGCAAATGACTTACGGATTTCTCTTTTGATTGTACATCATTAAAAGATTCGAATGATACTGATAAATCTGTGTGTTCAAGGGACAAAGAGGATATCCAATATGGGATGGCTGTGATCTTTGAGCCCCAAGACGGTACTGCATTAAAAACACATAATTCTGTATTGGACTCAAACACTCCTAAAACCATTATCTATGAACACTTCGCTGGTACATCCATAAATGAAAGTTAAACCTCTACCAAGCAAAGAAGAAAGTACTGCAATGGAAAAATATCCTGTGGTCTGATGAATAAAAATTTGAAATTCTTTTTGGAAATCATATACACTGTTCTCTGAGTTAAAGAGGAGAGGGACCATCCATCTTTTTATAAGAACCCAGCTCAAAAGTCAGCATCCGTAATGGTACGGGGATTCATTAGTGCACATAGCCTGGGTGACTTGCACATCTGTGAAGGCATTATTAATGCAGAGCAAAATATATATGGGTTTTGGAGCACGCTGCCGTTCAGAAGAGAAGGCCTTGTTTATTTAGTCTAAACCACATTCTGAACATACTACAACAACATGGCTCAGAGATAAAAAGGTATGGATGCATAAATTGAAAACATTTGGCACATTTTTTAAATAAATAAATAAATGAGACCTAAACTATTAAGCAACTGAAATTTTATATCAAGCATTTCACTTTCAAAACTACAGCAAATTCTCTTTTCCTAAAGGCTTACTGATGACTCTTCTTAAAAAAAGAGGTGATGCAACACAAAGGAAAACATATCCCTGTCCAAACATGTTGCTGGCATCACATTCATAATTTTCATACTGTTTAATCTTCAATTAAATGTAGGGTTTACATATTTGCACGTCATTGCATTCTGTTTTATATACATTCTGCATAGTGTCCAGTTTCTTAGTAATAGGGTTGTAAAGAAAAGAAATTCAGAAAATGCAAAATAATGCAATTTATAAAAGTAAATGTGATAAATAAAAATTTTGACATGTTCACTGGAATTCATGATTGTTATCTAGACAACTAACTGCAATGTTTTAGGACATCCTTGCAGAGTATTTCTTTAAATTTTTACTCTGTAGAGAAACCTGTTACTTGACACTACACACTGTGCAATTGTAAATATTTTCTGTGTCTTTGCATGCCTGGACACAAAGTAGGGATAAGTAAGAAATCAAAACAGCTACTCAGTCTGACTGCTCTAGGGTTGTTGCGTTTTAATAGCTGCCTAAAATAAACAAGACAATTGAAATGTTAATTGCAATTATATATAAATTAAAATTAAGCATCAGCAAAAATCTCACGGCCGTGACAGGCTTGGCAGAGTAGTCATCATAAAAGACAGTATGCATATGGTCCAGAGCATGCATGTAATTAAGTGCTGTAATGAAAAGTTGTGACCTGACCTTGACTGACTTTAAAGAGAAATGAGCAGAACGAATGTTCAAAACTTAAATCCTTCACCTTCTGAGCTAATAGCAGCTCATACTTTACAAGAGTTACCCTGCAGGAGTTCATCAGTAGACCAATGATGCCGCCGACCTTTGTGTAGGAGAAGCAATTTAACGGCTCAATGAGGAGAGGTCTTACAAAACAGGTTCTTCAGAGAAATGTAATTAAAAAATAATAATGTTTGAAAAGGAACAAATCAGATGCTGAACGCAGGCTTGCCTCCATTTCTGTATGTTATGGATTGACTTGTTGAGGATAATTAAAAGTAATGGTTCACTTGTAAATTAGAAACTAATTGTATCATCTATGAGGACTGCTGGTGTTCTGGAATATTATGTTTAATGTTAAAATCTGTCATACAATGACAGAAGCTATCTTAATAGATTTACAATGAATAAAAGTAGGCTACATGTTGGTTGGAAATATGATGTGAAATATAAACCTTAAGTAATTAGATACAGATCAGAATGATTAGAGTCAAAGATTATTGAAAACTAGAGTAAATACCAATAATTCCTGGCAAATATCTGGGTCATATTTATATAATAAATATAATTTACAAAGGATTTGAGAAAATAAGTTAGCAAGAGAGGGTGGTGTTTGCAACAATTATTCATATGTTTTGGCATAGTCATGCTTTTTATCATGTACATGCATCTCATTGTTCTGTTTAAAAAATGGCGACTCCCCATCTGTTTTCCATTTTTTAGGAATGTTTATTTTTGGACACCTTATAATGTCTTCAAACATCTGTTGGAAACACACTTAATTGGCCACAGCTTGCAATTTCTGATCACTCTGCAATTTCCCTCACACAAAGCTAGGTACTCACCCCTACTCTCTGCACCTCCATGAAGACAGCTCTCTGGAAGGCCTTCTCCCAGAGCGCTAGCTCTGTGCCCAGCTCCACACTGAAGCAGTGGCTCTGCCCATGGCCCACTAGCACACTGAAGCAGAAAGGCTCATTGTCCCGCAACTCACAGTCCTGCTGCAGGCCCGGGTACAGCTTTGTCTGAATCCAGCAGTCTTCTGCTATCCACAGCTTCACAGCCACACACAGAAACAAATTCAAATTGCAACAAAGTAGAGGATGTTTTCAGCTACTGCATTATTCAGTGCACAACAATTTAGGGTAGCTAGCTAGAGATGGCAGAATATTGTATCCAATGTACTTCGCTTAAGATGCCTAAATACCATGCTCAGAACCTTACAAGTTCATGGCCAACAACATTAAACAAAACTGCACCTTTTTATTCAGATAAGCTCCTCCATAATAAAATCCCCAGAAAATAGTCTTATGCTAATGTTAGGCTAAATGTTCTCATCATGCAAACTGGCTTGCTTAACTTATGCTGCAATAAAAGCAATGTTATGCTGCTTGATACAAGATACTAGGTAGTGGATTCATGCCATTTCTACTAACAGCTCATGCTGCTACTGCCATTAAAAGTTAATAACAAAGAAAGAAACTGTACCTTATGAACCTTAAAGAGAACCTCACAGAGGTTAAATGTGGCCTCGGCTTGAGCCCAGTCTGATGCACTAGCCTGATAGGAGAAAACAAACAGTAAACGCTGCAGTGAGATCCAATTTAGTGTTCATACACCACTCACACCTTCAGCATAAAGTAAAAGAAAACTGTTACAGACTGCTCGGCAGCTGCAGTTTTTTTAACTCCTTTTCAACATTCTGTGTACCACTATGTACAGCTCAGTGAGTTTTGTCTACAAAGTTGCATATCAGTGCAGTTCAGCTCTTTATGACCCACAAAGCAACATATTATTTTGTGTATGTACACAGCTGAACTGATGTTAAAGCAACAAATATAATTTTATTATTATATCCCCATATTTTCCATAATATAAGGTTCATCATATACACCAATACTACTCAATCTAAAAAAGTACTGAGTGGATAAGTGTCAATACACTACATTTCAGTGCAGAATTGAAGTGAAAGTGTAGCATCCATATGGCTACAAAAGCAATATTAGGCTGCATTTCATAACTGAAGCTGAAGAGCAGACATTTGTCACAAGTAATATAGGATAATGTGGTAATAGCATTTCCTTGCACAACCCATTAAAAACTAATGGAGTCATTATACATGATTATGAAGGATGTGTTGAGAAGGACCAAAGATGCCTAAAAGATGTTTATTAGAGACAACATCGCTACTTTACATAGCAGCGGACTTACAGGAGGGCCCCTGAGAATGTAGAGAGAGGATCCTTTCAATGCTAGAAACCTGTAGCTTTGAATCTGGTTGGCATCACTCCCATGAAGGTGCTCACAGACCCAACCCATATGGATGATCTGCACAGAAAAACATTCACAAGCTGAAAATCAATTGCCCTGAAACTGCAGAAATTCTCTCAGCTGAGAGTTTCTCACGCTGAGCACAGCACATACAAAGGCAGATTTTTTTTTCATCCACCACTCACAGACTTCATATTAGTAAATTTGCAGTATTTCTGTTTTTAGATGCTTCAGTAATTGTGACAATACTCCTATAAGCATAAAATACTAAACGATGACAGGATGGGAAGACAAATGACTTTATTCTGCCCTTGACACTCTTAAAATGACAATGATACAAAACAGCATCGGCAACAAAATAGTACTGACAAAAGGCACCTGCATATCTTTGATAAGACTAAATGTGATGTGACACATCTGTCAACTCTGCCTTTTAGCCCACAGATAGTGTGTAGAGTGATAAAGAGCACTCAAGCTCAAGTACTATTTATTACTGTTGCTTTTGCTGAAAATTCATCCTTCATGTCCATACACAACATAGCACAACAATGGTTTGGTAAAATCTGAAGAATGTTTACAATACATGAACTACATATGATTAAAACCTACCTGATCATCAGGAGAATAGAATTTGTTTGCTGTTTTTATCTGCAAAAACAAGACAAAAAGTTACTTGACAATGTATCAGTGTTTTAAAGCTATGAATAGATGTAGCCAGCCATTATGTGCCCAGAGTAACTGTGTGAGTGAAGACATGAACAAGCTGAATTGGAGCCAAAAAGCAGACAGCTGCAGTATCCACCTACCTACTGTAATTTTACTTTGTTAAAGGCTTTTTTTCCATCACTTACTTTTTCACCACTTTATGGCATAAATAAAAAGAAACCCAGTAAATGTACTTTGCCGGTATGAACATTATTTTATTCAATAATTTTTAACAGAGTCTTGGTTTAGGACTATTTGCTGGTTAATCCAGTTAAAGGGCAATGTGTGGGGTCTCATCTAAAAAAAGCTGAGTGTTTGTGTTTTGTATATACCAATGAAAAGCATGACAGGAGCGTGGGTATGTCTGGAGTAAATGGACAGTCTGCAGTGCAAGTGGTTCTTAAAGAAAAAGCTCAGGGGTACACTCCACCTGTCTGAGAGAGATGCCATCAACTGCTCTGTGCATGTACAGTACAGGGCTGTTGTTCTATAGGGCTGTTTTTCTAGACATAAATTAAGTACAGCTGTGGATTTAAGCACCTTGTTAAAGATGATTATCAATCAGTTCACTGTGGAGTGCTAGACCCATGTCTAAAAAATCAGACCTTAACTACAACCACATGATCCCTGCGCACAAGTGCAATCAGAGAGTTTCTGTAGAAAGGACCATCAATCCCTCTGTTCAACCTGCTTGCATCATGCAGTACTGCAACACATTTTTGCATGGGCTGCTTTTGCAGCTTTTGCGTTTTCAGTACTGTAGAGCTAATTCATCTGTCAATTTAGCCATTGAAAAGGCAATGACTGGAATATGTTTTTATGGATAGGAAACTAACTTACCCAACAATGAATTCTGATGAGAGGGCGAAAAAGTTTTTTTTTCCATAAAACATAGCACATTTTTATGCAGATTCATTAAATCTCATTTGACCTTTCAACAGTTTTACTACATTCAAATCTGCCGCTGCAAAGTCTGACAGTTTCACCCTGGGCTGCTTCTCTGTTAATGAGCAACTGTGTTCAGAAATGACTGACAGTATATTAATGAAGCGCTGAATCACAGCCAAAGCTGACTTCTCATGTAATGACATCCTCGTCAGAGAACTGCAGGTCAGGACCTGTCAAATAGCATCCTTCTAAACTCCCATAGCCGTCAGTGCCAAGCCATGTGTCACACAGTCTATTTATGGGTTATAGGTCACCACAATAAAAGTCAGAGTTCCGTTTCCCACTCTCACATACAATCAGCTCTTAATTGAACATTTAGCAATCAGTCTCTGTATCCATAATTAGCTGACGTAAGGGCAGTAATTGCGTAAACCAGGCAGCTGTGTGGCAGTAAATCAGAGCATGTTTGAGCTCGGCTATAGAAAAGGCCCACTGGATCATCAGCTCTCTAATTAAAATGGTGCACAGGAAATGAAATCATTAGGCAATATTCTTTCTTGTAGGATTTTATTTCTTGGTTGCGCACTGCAACAGGAGAATTGGGCATGAAGATACAAGATTCAGGATATATGGGTCCAGGGTAGAAATTTTAATTTTATATGCAATGGAACAGTGTATTAGTGAAAGTGCTGGTATATTATGTGTCCGCTTGAAGTACAAAAAAAAGTATAGCGTGAAATTGACCGTGATGCAGAGGACACAGATGAAATTCTGGACCTTTCATTATTATTGTCAGATACTCATACTTCCTGTGGCTATGTTTCAGCTCAAACAGAATAATGGGCTGCTTTTACCTCACCTCTCTGCAGCAATTGACAATTTCTCCATCACCAGCCCCTGCTGCAAATATGCCAGTGGGTGGAAAATGAGAATTAGGTGTAATTGTCTTATTTCCTTTAGCTTCACCTAGCTGAGATTTCAGTGTTGAACAGTATTTTCAGAATGTAAATATTCATGGGGCATTCAGTACCCTAAAAGCTCACACGCTCATCAGTGCTATGCATGATAAATAAAACTCACATTCTCCTGGGTCAGATCATTGATATTGGTCGATATTGCTTGAAGCCAATCTGTGCTTTCTGCTGCAGTGCAAAACTGTAGTACATTGGTGCATACTCCGTCTAAGGCGAATACTTCAAAACTATTTGACCTGATTGAAAGAGAGAGGGGTAGAGGGACAGAGAGAAAGAGATAGAGAGAGAGAGAGCATGTAGGGGTTACTGAATGCATTGATAATAACAAAGCATAGAAAAATTCATTCCCTTCAAAAGAGCAGTTCTCATGACATGGCTTAAAAAGTGAGTGTTGATACCATAAGTAATCAATTTTTAAGGCAGTGCAGCCATTTTCTGCTCTTACTGATATGATATTAAATAAATAAGGCATTTAAGGCACACACACACACACACACA
>BRDA01012497.1:0-12106 GCA_036984385.1 Crenuchus spilurus | reverse complement strand
TATATAAAACAATCATTAGTGAGTGATGGTGGGTGTTATATTGAGTTTCTTATATAGAGAATGCTGAAAACAGTAATAATGTAATAATTCATCTGTTGCATTATTTAGTTTTCTTTTTATTTTTAGCTATTGAGAACCTCTTAATTAAATGGAGTTCATTCATAAATGTGACATTGTTGCCTTGTCATCAATTGTATCTAATGGGATGTTTCTGACATTTAATTTCAGTGGTTGATTGAACCATAGCACAGATGAATTATCTTTTGATTTGTTGGATTGAGTATTTAATGACAGCTGTCCCTTGTATCCAGAATGTAATGTGACTGTGACTATAACAGCAAAACATCTCTGGATGACGGTTGAGCAATTGCACTGATTGCAATGCATTTTAAGACGGCTTTCAAAACTGAAGTCTGTATTTTTAAAAATAATGTAACACAAAGTGAGCAAAGAAAAAGCACGGAGACTGAGAATCAGGCTCTGACCAAATGCATTCTGCTCTCTTTTAAAGGGAGGCTAGAATGCATCATTCTGTTTATTCTGTTCAGTTTAAATTGTTATCTGATGTTTACATAAAAATCAGATGTTGGTCAGGGTAAAAAACTGATTTTGCACACCCATTTGTGATTTTGGCTGTTTGACTGTTGACATCTGAGAAACTTTCACATTCTAAAAGCATGGGTGAGAGAAAAACAGGTGGGAAATGATACAGGTAAAGTGAGAGCTGTGGGAAAAAAATGGAGAGATATCGAATCATACAGTTGGTGTGAAGGTACTGTTTGCCCAAATAATTTAAAATGGTAATGGCAGCTGAGCTCCCCTTTGATTGGCTGGTTTATAGCACACATGTAACATATACAATAAAAATCTTTATTCTTTGATCCATAGCCCACAATGAGTTGTACTTATTCAGAGGTGATTTTTTTTGTTTATATTTATTGACACTGATACTGTACTGATGCCATAAAACAGCTGTAAAATAAAACAGCTTCTCCCGAACTGAGATGATGTCTGAGCGAAAACAGAAAGGACGGAGAAGAGGTGCATTGAATGGAACACCAACAAGTGTCCAAGAGAGCAGGGGAGTGAAAAGCTGTTATGATATACAGTGAGGAAAATAAGTATTTGAACACCCTGCAATTCTGCAAGTTCTCCCACTTAGAAATCATGGAGGGGTCTGAAATTTTCATCTTAGGTGCATGTCCACTGTGAGAGACATAATCTAAAAGAAAAAATCCAGAAATCACAATGTATGATTTTTTAATAATTTTCCTCACTGTAAATGCATGATGTTGAGAAGCTGTTTGCCTGACATCTCATGAGAATTACAACTGTAATGGTGTACATGCAGCTGGTGCATATAAAGTTTTGGGGATGGAGTCAAGAATGTTATGAATTGGTCTGTTTTCATGGCCTGTTTTGTTTATGTAGGATTTATGTTTCAAGGAGGAGACAACAGTTTGAACAAACTATCCTTATTCAACTATAGCAAAGTAAATACAGTGTTCTGTTCTAGGGCAACTTTAACTGCTAGTTCACAAGCCCTAGCCTTCTAGTAAAGATTACTTTATTCTTAACATGGGAGTCTAATTAAACAACAGTTCTATAAACAAAACAAATGCTATACTGTGTCTCTAAATAAAACTGTTACGTTTCATTTCCATGCAAGAATAAATTGACACATTTAGGAAAACATTAGGACAAATGGACAAGAAGAGGAAAGCTAGTGATCGGACACCGTGGTAAAATAGAGTTGGGGTAATACTCAATATAGCTGTTTGGAGTACCATCATTCCAATTAATGCTGGTCATGTGCAGAGTACAACTATTCCCTGCTTGGCCTGGTTCTGATAGAAATTGCCTGGAGAATGTAATGTTCTGCTTGAACTACCAGCGGACTGCCGCCAAGTCCTCTGAAACCAAGAAACTGTCTGTGTGAGTGACAGAACACAATAAAAAATCCATTAGTCTGGAGTAGTGCATTTTCACTGGGCCTAGGCATACATTGTGAAAGGGCTCTAACAGTGAGACAAAAAATAACAGAATGAGTGGAAACAAATAGGATGAGGAGGAAGGGGGTGGGAAGGCAAAAGAATTCAGTCCTAAAAAGAATGATGTGAATGCAGGCTCTCCAGGGAGCCAGACTCACAAAGGTGTTTTGAAATGATAAAATCAATGACTTTCTCTTTCTGGGGATGTGATACGGCCTGGGCCAAAGCATATGATGCATAATGTGAAGGAAGCTAATAAGTTTAGTTCTGATTTCCCAGGCTAAAGCTAGTCATAGATTTATAGTTATTTTTACAGGGGAAGCTACATGAATATTAGAATTCATTCGAATGCTAGCTTGTCAGAAATGCCCCTAGGACACAGAGAGTAAGATCTTGTATACAGCCTAAGGAAATTGCACTAGAAACCAATGCTTTCAAGGAAAAAAGGTTCATCCTTTATAAATTAATCAATTTATACCAGAAAGCTTCTGACACTAGGCCAAGACTCTACACACCAATGTCCATTGATAAAGCAAAATGTTATAAGGCATAACTATATTTGAGTTGTTTCATAGTGTGCAATATACAGTCATGGCCGAAAGTGTTGGCACCCCTGAATTTTTTCCAGAAAATGAAGTATTTCTCCCAGAAAATTATTGCAAATACACATGTTTATTTCCTTTCCACAAAACTCCAAAAATGGGCCTGACAAAATTACTGGCACCCTCAACTTAATATTTGGTTGCACACCCTTTGGAAAAAATAACTGAAATCAATCGCTTCCTATAACCATCAACAAGCTTCTTACACCTCTCAACTGGAATTTTGGACCACTCTTCTTTTGCAAACTGCTCCAAGTCTCTCATATTTGAAGGGTGCCTTCTCCCAACAGCAATTTTAAGATCTCTCCACAGGTGTTCAATGGGATTTAGATCTGGACTCATTGCTGGCCACTTTAGAACTCTTCAGCGCTTTGTTTCCATCCATTTCTGGGTGCATTTTGAAGTATGTTTGTGGTCCTTGTCCTGCTGGAAGACCCATGACATAGGACGCAAACCCAGCTTTCTGACACTGGGCCCTACATTGCGACCCAAAATCCTTTGATAATCTTCAGATTTCACGATGCCTTGCACACAGTCAAGGCACCCAGTTCCAGAGGCAGCAAAACAACCCCAAAACATCTTTCAACCTCCACCATATTTGACTGCAGGTACTGTGTTCTTTTCGTTGTAGGCCTCATTCCGTTTTCGGTAAACAGTAGAATGATGTGCTTTACCAAAAAGCTCTATCTTGGTCTCATCTGTCCACAAGATGTTTTCCCAGAAGGATTTTGGCTTACTTACATACATTTTGGCAAACTGCAGTCTAGCTTTTTTATGTCTCAGTCAGCAGTGGGGTCCTCCTGGGTCTCCTGACATAGCGTTTTATTTCATTCAAATGTCGACAGATAGTTTGAACTGACACTGATGCACCCTGCGCCTGCAGGACAGCTTGAATTTCTTTGGAACTTGATTGGGGCTGCTTATCCACCATCCGGACTATCCTGTGTTGCAACCTTTTATCATTTTTTCTCCTCCATCCATGTCCAGGGTGATTAGCTACAGTGCCATGGGTTGTAAACTTCTTGATTATGTTGCGCACCGTGGACAAAGGAACATCAAGATCTCTGGAGATGGACTTGTAACCTTGAGATTGGTGATATTTTTCCACAATTTTGGTTCTCAAGTCCTCAGACAGTTCTCTTCTCCTCTTTCTTTTCTCCATGCTTAATGTGGCACACACAGACACACAATGCAAAGATTGAGTCAACTTCTCTCCTTTTTATCTGGTTTCAGGTGTGATTTTTAAATTGCCCACACCTGTTACTTATCACAGGTGAGTTTGAATGAGCATCACATGCTTGAAACAAAGTTATTTACCCTCAATTTTGAAAAGGTACTAATAATTCTGTCCGGCCCATTTTTGGAGTTTTGTGTGAAATTATGTCAAATTTGCCTTTTTCCTGTTTTTTGTTTTGTTCCAATACATACAAAGGAAATAAACATGTGTATAACAAAACGTGTAATTGCAATAATTTTCTGGGAGAAATACTTCATTTTCTGGAAACAATTCAGGGGTGCCAACACTTTCGGCCATGACTGTAATGTAGAACATTAAATACCAAGTTTCCAAAGCCCAGAAAGTTGCTCATGTTTCTAATCAACAAATGAAGCTTACTGCTAGTTACATACTAATGAGATTTGACCGTTTAAAGTAACAAGTGTAGAGATGCCTGGAGCAAAGCAAATAATAAATTGATTTCTTTCAGAGCTAGTGTGGTCTCATCAAATTATGTTATGGTAAAATATATCCACTCTGCGGCACACTTACCAATTATGAAGGAAGCACAAGTGATGCACTTTATATACTGACATTATGATCATTAAATGGGTATTGAACGTACAGTATATATTTAAAATGAATATATTTATATTTCTCTTTAATTGATTATTGGACTGTTGAGGTAGAAACAAAATATGATACATTGTCCTACAGTTCAAGGCCAATCTACTAAAGTTAGAGCTACTTCTCACCAACCTCTGTGCCTTAGTTCTCCTCTATCGCCGATTTGCATCAGTGACCTTTTCAGACGCTGCATGCCGCTGCATAGATATTGGACTTAACACCTTCTCACGTAAATGAAAAATGCTCGCAAAACCAACAGCCAGCCAGGCTGTGGCACACTTTGGAGCTGGTATTGCATCACAACGGATTACCTTAATTTATCGCTTCCAGCTTTGTGTCTAGAGATTCGGGCCATGGACAGGGGGAGGGAGACGGCATCCAGCCAGCGCTTCTCGTACTTTGGTTCATTAGCCGAGGGTGAGGAGGGCGAAGACGGGGCCTAGGTGGAATAAATGAGAGAGGGAGAAATGGAGAGAGTGAGACATAGCGAGGGAGAGAGAGAGAGCAAGAGTGTGAGAGGAGGAGAGGACAAGTATCTCATCTTAGCCTCTCTTCACTGTGCTTTGATCAGCGTACAGGCAGCTCAACAACAACTGGGTCTCATGATTCAGTGGTATCTGCAGCACTTTAAGTTGCGAAGCTGTGTGCTGTCTCCCCACCCACAGATAATAACTTTGCCTCATTAGAACACCATCATCCTTGAGCATTTAATAAATGAATAAAGATTTGATTGAAAACCAGAGGGGTGCTTTGTATGAAAGCATGATACTCTTTCACGCATATGCAAACAGCATGGGAACTTCTGAGGCTTTAAAGATACAAGGGATAAAAGGCTGAAACAAATTAGAGTTTGCAGACTATTCATGCTCGCTTTTAAAACAGCTTTTGAAAAGCACTACAGCCCAAAGTCCTGGCCTAAAACTGGATCCAAGGCTTGAAAACATAAAGCATGAGCAGGCTTACTATAATAGTTCAGATTTATGAAAGGTACTAGTGCAATGACAAGCACAGTGTACTGCATGCTTGCACGTTTACATGATCCTGATATAAAACTGCACGGATGTTTTTACATCAAAAGTAAATGTTCTGCTTGTAGAACACAATCATAATATTGTCCTAAACAATAGCACCTTGTTTATATCTTTGTAATTTTTCTTCAGGTATAAGACCTGCCAGATAACTATGCCAAACATAACATGAAACTGATGCTGCAGAGTAAAATTGCCTCTGTTGTATACAGACCTCAAGAGCTTTGCAGTCTTTTAACTTGACCCAGAAAAGCTGAGATTGTCTAGTCCACAAATTATACCCTCCACAGATTACACATCCCCGCTTCAGTAGTGGTGGAAAAAGCTGTACTCAAGTGGAAGTACCATTACTTTAGGGAGCATTTATTTGAGAAGTTAAAGGTTTTTTGACATTTACGGTCATTTAAAAACACTGTATGTAGCCTGTAGAAATGACAAAATCCTGTTAGAAGACTGGCTCTAAGGGCAGATGCCCCTATTTATTACATGTAAAGTGACATTTCAAGACTTTTTTGTTTTGCAGTGAATCAGTAGGGGTTATAGCTACGAAATCCAAAATCTCAAATTATTAGAACATTTCATTTAAAATGCATTATTAGTCAAAAGGTAAAACATTTTTAAAAAGCCTTTAAATAGGTCATCTTTCATATAATTAAAATAAAATATGTTGTTGATTACAAGATAAACACAAATGCATTTTTTACAATATTCAAATTTTTGAAGATGCATTAGTACACACAGCTGCTACAGGTCAAAAATCCTATAAACTTCTACTAAATCTCAATAAAATCAGCTGAAGATTATTCTTATTTGACTTTTCTAACGAGTGCCTGAACTGCTGCACCACTTAAGGTGGAATGGGAAATAAAAAAAAAAAGTTCATTTTATACATGTCTATAATTTCACTGATACTAACAGTCGTAAATTCATCTCTTGGTTTCAGGAAAGGTTTTGTTTAACAGCAATCACATTCACCAGGGGATCCAGAAAATTAGTGCAGGATATGGTCACAAAAAGTTTATTTCTAATGGTAATCCAAAAGTGTAAATCTGGTGAGGGTCACCAACCCACAAAGGTGATCCAGAGAGTATGCAGAAGAATCCAAGGTCACTCACAGAAAAAAAATGGCAAGAAATTCAGATAACAATAAACAAGGAACTAGTACTTACTACTATGAAAAGACAAAAGAGAAGAACAGAACTAGAACTAGGAATCAATGGAATCGGTTTAAATTATATAAAATAATGACAATACTCTACAAAGAACAAAGCTCAAACTGCAGTTCATACAGTTAGACTAATGGATAAAACCTAATTCATACTGGCTAGAGATCACATGACAGAAGGCCAAAGAATCACATGATATACAAGCCTCAAATAGCCATAGAATACAAAGGAAGTCACATGATTCACAGAATTTCAAAGAATCCTGGGAGATGGAGTCCACATTAAGTATCAAACAGGAAGGAGAGTCCTCTAAACCAGGGGAACCATGACAACAACCCACACTTGACCCAGTTTGAAAAAGCACTCAAACACAAAGGGGTTACCACAAACATACAGGCTGTTTTCTGTGTGTTCTGAAATTGAGTTCTCAAGCTGCAGGTGGATGTCCTCAGATGAGAGGATGGAGTTAATTCCAATTCTGAACAACTCTGTGAATTTCATGTTTTCAGTCCTAGACCGCCCACAACTAATTTGTCTTATTTCACAGTTTGTGGGTAAGTATGCACTTCAGATAC
The DNA here is from genome assembly GCA_036984385.1 of Crenuchus spilurus. NCBI lineage: Eukaryota > Metazoa > Chordata > Actinopteri > Characiformes > Crenuchidae > Crenuchus > Crenuchus spilurus. The sequence continues at coordinate 4,901 of BRDA01012497.1, read as the reverse complement.
CCAAATACAGGTGTCAAAACACTGAGGTATTTCAGAATATGTCCTCTTTAAATTATCCTACAGGTCCTACAGGTGTTTTGTCTGAAGACATCAGCGCAGTATGAATAACTGCCTTGCACAGAACATTTATAAGGGCTCTCTGAGTGGAAATGTGTGCTTGTGATCCATTCAAAAGTTTGGTGCCACTGCCAATTAGGTCTGTGTTTCAAGCACTTTTTCAAGCATGATGGTCTCGTCTTCACTGTTTATTCATACCAAGCCTGGATAATTAAACTTGATTTGACTTTCATGTTGTGCTATGCTAGGGAGAGCCTGAGATGACAAGGAATAAAATATTGTCAGCATGTCAAGATGGATTATGGTGACAGAATGTCTGCTTGGTACCGAGGACCTTGCCAAACGGCAGCACAGCTGACATTGTTGTCCTTCATATTAGTCTCCCTGCCATACCTCGAGATATTTCTGAGGCAATGAGAGGTGCGACACTAATTATTGGAAGGCATGTAAATGAATCAATGTTCACCCGCGGGTGCTATGAAAGCAAAACACTGTCAATCAACTCAATGTCGGAGGAGCCTAGAGGGGACGACAAGCTCTGCGAATTCTAATCACCCACAGGGAAGGAAACGCCAAGAATAAAGACAGATAAAAAAAAAAAACCAGAAACCCTCATTTAGAGAACACAAGGAGGCACAATTTTTGTTGACTCAGCAATCAGACAAGCTCTTGTTGTAGCCCAGGCTTGTGGCTTCCAACAGAGAGAAAGCAAAAAAGTGAAAGAATGAGAGTCAATAGAAAAAATGCAGTCAATTGTTTACCCTCTATGTCTGATAATTGGATATAGTGACTGCCACACAATGTTTAATAATGAAGCAGCCTAGATTGTAGATGGTTTATTTGCTCATTTGTTTTCCATGAAAAAGAAACAATCCCTTCATTCCCCTTCTTCTGTCATGGAGCAGAGTATATTTCATCTAGAGGACTTCATTAAATCAAACCCCATCCTGCTTCCAGAGGGCACAGACATCTTTAAAACAGAGAGCTGATGATTGAGCTGATTAACACATGCTGCCAGTGTCAACAGTTCCCATGTCTCAAGGACCAATTGTTGTCCATAGCAATTAGAGAGCATCTCATTCAGGATTCAGGCTCATTCATATGATTAAGGCTGACAAAATATTTGATTAAACTTAAAAAAGAAAAAAAAATAGAATGTACTTAGTCAATAATCAGCAATAATTTTATGATAAGGTCTATTTTATAGTATGTAACAGAGCCATGACTGGGTCACTACCTTTTTGCTGTTACTGGGGTAGTACCATTGAGTGTACTAGTGTTAGAATGAATTAAAATGTCATTTGTGTTTATAAATGAATTCCAAAAGGCAAACTGTCATAATTTTATGTTGATCTTTAATATTGATACTGTGTGAATAGTAATTTACTCAAGCTCAAAAGCAAACACTATACTAATTTGAGATTCTGTATTTCTGATGAACTATAAGACATTCTGATCAACATACATTTAAGGTACATTTACATTCTATGTACCTTAGTTTGCATCACCTGCACTTTTTTAAACATAATTAAATAGGCCATTGTTTAACCAAACCAGGTACTGAATGATAAGTACAAATAATGCTAGATTCCAATGAATTATAAAAAGGGTTTAAAAAGGGTTTAACCAACAGAATAATTTCATTTGAGATTTTTTTTTACTCTGATTACTCAGTTAACTGTCAAAATAATCAAAAGCTATAATATAATCAATAGGGACAGACATACACGTGATTGCACTCTTATGTAAAAACCTCTGATGTTTTGGTGGAACAGAAGCTGCAGCCACTGCATGTTGACCTTGGCATGGTACGCTCTGTTTGGTCGCGAGCCGCCTAATAGGCTGTGTCAGCTACCTGACCTGTCTGAGAGGGAGCAGACCACACACAACCCTATGACCTGCTGTCTTGTTACTGGTTGGTTCAGTACATGATTAGGTCAATCTAACCCTTCTGAGCACAGTTAGAGTGCATGTCTAACTCCATCTACTACATACAAAGTGAACGTAGGTGTTTTCATTCTCCATGTCTTCTGTTTTGTCTTATATTAAAATGTCATTAGAATGACAAAGTATCTCACCTAGAAATCATACATGCATATTTTTACATATTTGTGACTATTTACTAACCTTGTAATTGACCTGTATGTAGGATGTACATAGGAAAAAAGCTATGAGCACTGTAAATTGTCAGTGTTTAACATGAACACCATTCATTTTTGCCAAAGACTAATTTGATTTAGACCCACAGAGTCGCCCAGATACTACTGGAGCATCATAAAATGACATCACATCTATTAATATAACATTTGGGGATGTGTCTGATGCTATACAAGGTCACAGAGATACTCTTAATATAGACCCATTTTCCAGCTCTCATTTGCTTAAAAGACAAATCAGCAGCTCAGGTTCTGTGGTAGAGTATGAGGACCCATTCTTTTCGCACCTCAGCACGCCAATGAAATCCCATTCACACCTTTCTACATTGGGACAGATGTTTGAAAATCACACTTGGAATGGCATCCAATCATAGTACATGGTTTTCACTACTATGCACAAAAGCCATTACAAAAGTCTCAGATATAAATAGAACACAAGTCACAAAAAAGCAACACACACAGTAATTCCTATTGACAATCAAGCCTGACACAATGTGCTGCTACTCAACTTAAGACTTTCTACCTGACAATGCTGTACTTACAACCCGATTCTGTCATTCAGCTGGCTTTCAGCCGTTGTGAATGAAATCCATTACATAGGAATAACATTTCAGCCAACACAATGCTTACAACCAGTGAGGAGCTGTTTATAAAGACAGATACACTTACTGTGTTGCTTGAGTTCCCATTTAAATGTAAGCCACTGTCAAAAAGAGGGGAGGACGCTCTGCTACTTTGATCACTGGATGGTCCTGGAGAACCTGAAAACATCACAAGCTTGCTTAAATATTAAAATATCACACAATTCAGTAATAATCCTGTGTCCAGCTTTGTCTAGCTCTACTATTGTGTGAGGCTGTGTTTAGTAAAATGCAAACACTGAAGGCAAATGGACAAGCAAAGATAAATAAAAATGTAGGACCACATTTGTCACAAAGCTTTTTTTACATAATACATACACAAAAAGGGTCATATACATTTTAAAAGAATTCTATGTCACTAGGGAAACTGAAAAATCCAATAAAATGCCATAATACAGCACCTGCATTATTTTTCATTGAATGGTCTTAGCTTTACAGTGCTTTAAAACTTTGTTGTAGTCCCCTGTAGAGCTATACTTGTGAATGTGTGCTGTGAGCAGTGCTTTGAGAGCTCACCTAATGGGAGCTTTAAAAAGGCTGGTGCCTCCCTGAGGTACCTCACAGTGATGGTAACTTCATCTCCAGCAGTTCTTAAGAGATGAACCTGAACAAGAAAGAAGAGAGAGAGGGGGAGAAAGGCAGTGAGATGTATACAGAGGGCAAGATACATATAACATTACAGGACAGTCAGTATGATAAGAAGATGATAAGATATTGTTAAAGCTACATCTTAACACATAACATGAATACTTCAAACTTAACTGAGTAACATTAGAATTATAATGAAATGTAATCATAACGCAGCATAGGTCAAGCTAACTTCCATGAATAATTACAGTGAGTTCTGTAACCTCAGCTGGGTTTTTATGCAGTTGTAAGAGGCTGGCTAACTGCTACTCAGATAAGTAATTACTCTCTCAGTGTCTGCAAGCTTCAAACTGCATCATCTGCCACACACCAGGATTTAAAACCACAGTCCAAACATGGGGAAAGCCAGCGTTCAAGTAATTTATGTCTTTCCATTTCCTAAACAGTTGTTTAATGTCTTTCAAATAACCCCAGATATATTTTGTCCCTTTACCAGAATTGGATCAGTACATGATTATATCTGCTACATGCCTTTGATCATATAATCATAACCATAAACAGAGGAATTACTGCATTTTTGAAGTCATTTTTTTCTTCTCTGATCAACTTGAAGTATTCGTACAGCATATCCACAGAGGGCTGACACCAAATTAAATTGGGTATTTTCCCAGAAACACCCCTGTGGAGCCCACTGCTTGGTTTGACATGCTTAAGCATGAAGTATAGCATCATTTAGGTCATGCTTAAAAAAAGAAGAGGACTTTTAAATTAATCCACTCTAGCTGATCAGGGGGTTAAACATTATGACTGACATTGCAGTTAGCATTTCATCATACGTTAAGACATATTATATTAAAATGCATTATTAGAAGAAAAGCCAGATTAACATTTGGCCTTGTGAAGCAACACTGCTTTGTGCCTGATGAAACATTTTCTTAGAGATTTCTTACAGGAATAAAGTTCCATCACGAAACAGCTCTGACTCTGAAGGGGTCTTTAAATCCTAACTCTATCATGGAACTATTTAAACTACCCTGTCATCTTTTCATTACAACTTCAGGACAAGTCAATGACACTGCCCAGGGAGTTATAGACTCTTCAAGTTTATAATATATCTAATAATATGATGTCTAATTATAACCTACCAGGCAGTTCACACCTAGTCAGAACACAGTAGCTAAACATAATCCTTATTCTAAATATTCATACAAATGTATGTGAATGTTAACAACTCTGCAACTCAGAAAGTTGTTTTTTTATTTGATAACAAAATGGGCAACGGAAATTGTAAAGTTTCTTTCTCTTATATTGTGGTATAAAAATTGTGCCACTAGTTTCCTTCATATTTGGGGGTTGTTTAATATTTATATTTACAAACCAGATTCCAAAAAAGTTGGGACACTAAACAAATTGTGAATAAAAACTGAATGCAATGATGTGGAGATGGCAAATGTCAATA
>BRDA01012495.1:26509-37224 GCA_036984385.1 Crenuchus spilurus | reverse complement strand
TAAAATATTAGATGTTGGTACCTCCACATCATTGCATTCAGTTTTTATTCACAATTTGTTTAGTGTCCCAACTTTTTTGGAATCCGGTTTGTAATATGTAGCATTAGCTAATTTTGCTACAACATATAATCCATACATAAAAGTGAATCAGATGAAGCTAGTCATAAAATTAAACTATGGCATCCCATCACACTACTGTGATTAAAGTACATTTCTGATGATTCATTACCAGCCATTTTTCAGAGCACAGTGAATTGATTTGGACCTGGCTAGCTTATCTAACTAACTAGCCTAACTTAGCTAGCATGTGTTCTATTTTCACTTACAATACTCCTTATTACAAACCTTTAAAACAGTGTCAGCTAGCTTCAGCTAGTTAGGCCAGTTAGCTAAGTTAAGCTAGTTATAGCCAGCATTATATTTGGATATTTTCTGTGGTGCCAAGAACTCCCAACATGCTGCAAATTCACAAAATACTTTCATAAAAATGACATGGACACTACATAAAAAAAAAAAAAAAACATGCTGCAGATTCACACACTGTTCTTCTTCTTCCTCTTCTTCTTCTTCCTTCTCCTCTTCATCATTTTCATCATCTTGTTATTCCTCTTCTTCTTCTTCCTCTTCTTCCTCCTCCTCCTCATCATCTTCTTCCTTCTCATCCTCTTCTTTTTTCTCTTTTTCTTCCTCCTCCTCCTCCTCATCTTCTACTTCATCTTCTACTTCATCATTTGCTTCTTCTTCTTTTTCCTCCTCTTCTTCTTTTTTCTCTTCCTCATCTTCTTCTTTGTCCTCACCCTCCTCTTCCTCCTCCTCTTCATAATCTTCTTCCTTCTCATCCTCTTCTTTTTCCTCTTTTTCTTCCTCCTCCTCCTCCTCATCTTCTACTTCATCATCTGCTTCTTCTTTTTCCTCCTCTTCTTCTTTTTTCTCTTCCTCATCTTCTTCTTTGTCCTCTCCCTCCTCCTCCTCCTCCTCTTCCTCTTCTTCTTCACAGCAGCAGTAACAACAACACCAACAATAACAAAAATAATAATCCATCTTCTTAACTGCTTATTCCAGTTCATAGTTGCACTAAGCCATATCCCTTCATTACGGACTGGACATTAAACAACAACAACAACAACAACAATAATAATAATAATAATAATAATAATAATAATAATAATAATAATAACCACAACAACAACAACAACAACAATAATAATAGTACTAGTAGTAGTAGTAATAATTTTAAAGTGATGTAATTAGGTTTATATCAAACCAGCCAGACGTCTAGCAATTGGAAACCTCAGGGAAAGCAATTAAAAATTAGACCAAGATACAGAGCTGGAATGAGTTAGATTAATGATAATGGATTATCTAGATAATCAATGTGCCCATACTAGAACTACTCATGAATTAATCACAGCCCACACGAGAAAACAAACAGAAACAGCCTCGTTTTACTAATGTCTGCCGCTGCCTAGCAACGGGCTGAGCTACAATGTGCATGTAAGCACCTTGCCATCCATCACTCAAAATCAGACCCCAACACATTTGATTATGTGTGACATATAAGAAAGCACCAATATTTCACACATGAAGACTCCAGACACACCACTCCCATTGTCTCTGAACATATATATACAACTTTACATAGTGCTGAGAAGTTTACTGAAGCCCTAGTTTTCACAAGAAGAGATCAAAAGAATATAGCCTAAAAAAAGACACTTTCATTTTTACACAGAAAAACGAGAAACAGAACCTGATTGGCAGCAGTGGCAAGTGACATGGTATAGTAAATCCTGACAAGAATAAGGACGATAGGAGAAGTGATGGTGCTCTGCCTCTTTCTCTCTCTCCTTTTCATCCCTCCTTTACCCCTGTCACCACAGCAACATGCCTGGAGGGGACACGAGAGAGAGAGCATCACTGACAAAAACAACAGAGAGTAAAATGGAATGAAGGAGAGAAAATGCATGAGAGTGAGAGTGGGGAGCGAGAGTTCGGAGGGAGACTTCAAAAGTGTGTCTATCAGTATATACCCAGGAAAGTAACCCTGGTCCTGGAGGCACACTGTCCTGCATATTCTTCCCTGCTTTATCCCTCCCCTTCAGCTCTGCATGGGCTTATTAATGAGCTAAACAGCTGGATCAGGTGTGTTAGAAGCAGTGTAAACACTATGGCCATGTTTAGACAAACTCTGATTTCTTTTTTTTCTGCAATCTCAGCAGCAGAAATCAAGATCAAATTTGTCTTTTCCAGTCATATTCGAGCAAGATTTGTAGGTGCTTTAAATCTAATTTCTGGATACATGGCTGAGTTTGACTAGTCAGGATTTTCCAAAAGTGACACTAAGCAACCACCAGGTTAACTGTGGAGAGACTGATCACATGGATAGTCTCTCATTTAACCATGATAGCTGTTCAATTATGCTTTTGGGAAACACCTTTGGTTTTTTGGTCATGATGTCAGAATGTGCGACAATGAAGTCTGTGAGATTCATTCACACATTAAAGATTTAACATGGACAGTTGAAGTTTTAACAGACAAGCATATATGTTTTCTTTGCATGTTGAAGTGCTCAGTGCTGGAGTCCCAAGTTTAAGACTCCATCTGGATGCAGCTTCCATGTTTTCCCCGTGTCTGCAGGTGTTTCCTCCAGAATCTCAGGTTTCAGCCCACAATCTGAAAACATGGAGGTCAGGTGAAATGGTTACTTTAAATTGTATTAAGGGTAGATTGGCAACCTGTCCTGGTTATGATTAAAGTAGCTGAATGCCCTGCCCAGCACCCACTGGAGGGGTATGGGGACTTGCCAAGACCCAAAATTTAATTAATTGGTTGAGATAATGCATGGATGGCTGGATGGGTGGATTCAGTTAGCCCAGACTAATGTTCATGCTGTAGCTGATAAAAGTGAGATGCATTTCTGAAATAACTGTGATAGTTTAAATGATTATAGCCATTAAGTTTGATAAGCTTTTCCTTTAAATTGCTAGTGTTTGCATGTGTTGTTATATACAGTAATCAATGAAACATGACTACATATAAATCAGATTTGGTCACTTGTAACTTGAAATCTGAACAGTCAGTCTAAAAACAATTCCAATTATTTTTCTGCAGTGTGAGCAGCTTACTTATGCAAGTACTCACATAACGTTATAATAGGCCACTGTAAAAGTCCAGTCTGCATACATCAGCGCTTGTCAATTCTGGACTCTACACCTGCATGTTCTCATTTTTTCCCTGTTCTTACACCTGGATTAGTACAAGGATTTGATCATTAGCTAATGATATGATTCAGGTGCAGAGCAACTGTGCCATGCAGGTGGACTACAGCAGTGGAGCTGCCTGCACAGTTTGCTAATTAACACTGTCTGTTCACCATTGTTGATCCCTTACATTATAGCACAATAACACAATGTTTACAGCACCCCAGCAAAGCAAAAGAGATACAGGCCAGTAGGCTACAGAAGAGTTTTGTATGAAGCAAAAATTCAGTAAGGTGGAAAATCTGAGGCAAATGTATCTATTAGACAGACTTAATTTTTGGTGTAAGTTATCTAAGTTAGCTTTGTGGAATACCCCTCTGATCAACTATTTCCAATCAATCAATCAATCAATCAATCAATCAATCAATCAATCAATCAATCAATCAGTCAGTCAGTCAGTCAGTCAGTAACTAAATGAATAAATAAAATAATGAATGCATAAATACATAGGCTGAAAACATCTAATTAGTACTTTTCAGAGTAATTATGCTACAGCTCTGTGTCTTTCTAGCAGTTTATACTATTTTCTGTTTGTTTAGAACGTTAATTTATTTTTGCCTGTAACACATACGCACTTTTATTTATTTGCTTCCCTATACACTGTCTCTGTGCGTTAACTGTTAATGTTATAAGTAAAGGCTGGCTTAATTCTGTCCGATTGGTAGGGAGTTAACCAGGGCTCGCAGATAAAGCGTGGGTGGAGGGGGCGTGGCTGTGAGGCGCGAGCGCTATCACAGTTGGAGAGAGGCTGCCGTGCGCGAGCCGTCGAAAGGTAACCTGAGGAGAAAAAAAAACATTTTAAGTTGTGTTATTCCAGGCCGAAAAGAAGACGACAAGAGTAGCCTGAATAGTAGTCGATTCAGAACAACTTCAGCTAAGTGATCATGTCGCTGGACTGGAGAGAATATATACTTGAGCACCGGTGTTGACGAGGCTGACGGTGACTGAGCTCTGACCGAGCTGTTAGCTGTTTGTTGGCTTGTTTTCGTGCTTTCAGACAGACATAATGATGCCTGGATGAGTGGCTCTGTGGGGATTACAGTTGTTAAACGCCCCGAGTCTGAACGACGGGACCCAAAGCGAGGCTGCCTGAGCTCACCCTCTTTACGACTGTCCGGAATGTTATAAAAAGCCAGGTCGAGACGGAAGGACGGACTGAGAGAAGAAGGTCGAGAGCTGGAAAAGTGAGGATATTATGGCTCTCACAGCGGTCTCCCTCTGTCTCCTCGTACTCGCTTCCACTTATTTGCACCTGAGCCACGGGAATAACCGACACGCCGTGTACTGGAACAGCTCAAACATTCAGTAAGTGGGACAAATCCTTCGTGTGTTTGCACTTTTGTCTTCTGGTTAGTTCGCTGGTTGTCAGAGATATCCGGGACATCAGAGAGTAGCGCCACTGGCTACTCGAGCACAATTCTTCACAAATAAACCCCAGTAGACCCTAAAAACTTTTTTTTTCACATGTAAGGACAATTTCTGACGTGTGAAGGAACTCTGAGCTCCACACTATCTCAGGCTATTATTCACACCTGTCTGCAGAGATCTGCTGTGACTTTTCTTTGTGGTCAGTCTGGGCTTCTCTTAAGTGTGTTGTCTGCCATGTGAGACGGCAGAGAGCACCTCTAAATCATTTATTCTCTCCATCTCTCACTCTATCATGACTCATTCGTGTTTCCCAGTCTTTTAATGCAGTACCTATGCCAGCTCACTGTCACTTTTTCTTTCTGGTTCACTCATTTTCCTTTCTCAGCAAGCATCATCTGTACTTTTTATCACATTTTTATTTTTTATAATTACAATGTCTACATAACGTCTAGTTCAAGTGTTGGCATGTCTGTCATGTTGTAATATAAAAAAAATTCTCATCTGAAATAGACTGCAACAGCATCCCCGCCTTATCTCATGTCCATTTGTATTCACCTCATCCACTTATCTGTTCTCTATCTCCCACCTCCCCTCACTGCTTACCTCTTTCTTTCTCTTATGTGTTCTTTCTTCCTGCCTTTTCTCTTGTATCTAAATTAGCTGCTGGTCTTTGCTTTGAGTGTGAAAGTGTCGTACTTTACACCAAAACCTCCATTGCTAATCACCAGCCCAAAAAGCAGCAGCTGCAGTGGCAATTAAGTGTGCCAGAGAATGTGTGTGTGTGTGTGTGTGTGAGTGAGTGTGTATTAATTAGTGGCAAACTCCTCATTATCATAACCAGAGCATCTTCAGAGTGCAGAGCACCGTCACAGGTTTCCCTCTGTGTGTCATATTTTGGTGTTAGTATTATCTGTCACCATTAATTATCCACTGTGTGTGTGTGTGTGGTACATGTGCATGTTTTGTTCAAAAAGATTTGCATCATTAACATTAAAAGGATGTTCTCCCTGTGTCTGCGTGGGTTTCCTCCGGGGTCTCTGGTTTTCTCTGACAGTCCAAAAACATGGAGGTCAGGTGAATTCGGTACTCTAAAATGTCCATCTGTGTGTGCGTGAATGTGTATGTGTGTTCACCCAGCGATGGACTGGCGCCCTGTCCTGGGCTTAGTTGAATAGTGTAATGCTCTACCCTGTGCCCAGTGAAGGGGATAGTGGACTAACCGCGACCCTGATAAGGATTAAGCGGGTGTGATAATGGATGGATGAACATTAAAAGGTTCTGCAGTATTAGTTTGAGCAAGACTGAGTAACCTAGTCTGTGGTATTCATAATGCAGTGATGTTTTATACAGCGTGATACAGAAAAAAATTCAGATTTGCTATTTGGTAGTATCTTCATTTTTTTGTAGATGAAAATAGTACTAAAATTCATTTTTGTGAGCACAGAGCCTCTTTCTCTCCACCTCCTACACTGAGATAAAGGCTATAAAATAATGCGTAAATTGACCCAGATTGCAGGTAGCTGAAGGGCCCACTGAGGCTTCACGGCATGAATACAGATCCTGTATCTGTCCTGTGAGGTTTGAAGCTCCAAGCCTGAAGCATCTAAGAAGCCAAAACTGGCCTAGCTCTGGTGATGTGGAGCAAGAATCTCCAAATCAGGCTGCTACCTCAAGGACATGAGAAAGCACCCACAGCCAGGGCAGAGGGCCATGGGGCTTGTAGGGCTCGGCACTGGGCAAGACCCTCGTTTGCTCCACCCTTGGGCAATGTACTTGGTCCAGATGGCAGCGCAGAGGTACCCAGCTGTGAGAGATGAGGTGGCAGAGGAGCTGAGAGAAAACTTTATGTGGGCTACCGCTTGTGAAATCGGTGCTCATGGCTCTCTCTGTCTCTCTCTCGTCTGCTAGAATGCAGAGACAGATGAAAGCTTAGACAGATAAAAGCCATTTCAGGAATGCAGTGAAAGACCTCGCTCACACAGTCTGTTTGAAATCCTCACTGAAAAGTCAAGTGAGTAGAATATAATCAATCACATGAAATGGAGTATCTGGGGAATCTTAGAATCTAGAAGTCAAAGAAAGAACAGGACTCTTTGTGTAACTTAACCGAAATACACAGAAGCTCACTGAATAGACTTAAAAGAACATCAGCAGTTGAAGCAGTGGAAAATGGGTATGGAGTGTGTGGATACATATAGCGATGAGTCAGAAACCTGTGGTTGGGCTTTGATTGCATCTGCACTGGCCCATTAGGAGGCAGTTCTCTCAGCTTCTGTTGGCACTGCCACAGATACCCAAGCACAGTACAGCTGTCTTAGCTAATGGATGAGTAACAAAGAAACTAACATGCACATATGAAAAAGGGTAGGCAATATGACAACATATTATATTATGTTAAATTAGGTCACAGTAGGCTTTACTGAACATACTGTGAATATTGTCAGCATGTAAAGTACAGTGGAACCTTGGTTATCATTTGCCCTGGTTATTGTACACTTCAGTAATCATCAACTTTTTTCGGGGAAATTTTGTCCCAGTTATCGTTCATCTGCCTAATTTTCGTCAGCGTGCCCACATGACGAGCCACTGATTTCGCAAAAACAAGCGTTAGTTTTTATAATCCATTCTGACTTTTTCGTTGTTTCTCTGGCTTTGTTTCTCATAGTGTCTTGTTGATAACGCTCAAAACAAACTAAAGCACGTCACACTAAAGCAACAGAGCTACCGCCTGAAAATGGGTGTGAAAACAAATGGCTACTGAGAACCCTGAGAATAGGTGTACCAAACAAAGGCTGCGGATGGACCACACCAGCACACTTTAAAACAGACCGTAAACCTGTAAGAGTGATGTTAAATGTTCATTTATCCATTTTATTAGTCTTTTGTATTTATTTCTCATTGTGTTCTGTATGTAAAACTGTAGTTATTCTATATAAAATACATTTTTGCTAATATTAGTGTCTGGAACAATAATTGAATTTACATTATTTCTTAAGGGAAATATTGCTTCAGTTATTGTTCATTTTGGTTATTATCAGATAGAACAGATTAATGATGAAAACCGAGACTACATTTTATCTGTTAAACATAGTACAGTTTTTTTTTACATGTGGAAACTGCTGTTTGGTGGTGTAGTATGTCATCTCATAACATTTTTTAATATATGAATTGTGTACTATGAAAAGGATCATAGGATTCAATCTTTTTTTATATTGCTCCTAATGTGTAGCCAAACGATATCAGTGTTCACACATTAAAATCACCTCTCACTTACACTCACACACCCAAATGAGCATAAAGACATGCATACTTAGATATACATACACAGATATGACATGAAATGCACAAATACAACCCCTTTCTAGCAGATAAGACACTGCAGTTCCTCAGTACTATAAAATTAGATCAGCATGATGTGGAACATACTGAGGGGACCACAGAATTTCAACTCCTGTCACATTTCCTGCGGCTACCTAACCTCTAAAACCTTATGTCAGTTGAGCATCAAGGCCACAGTCTCAGTCTCAGAGCAAGGCCATTAATTGGTCTGCCTGTGTCAACATGATGAAAACAAATGAGATCTCCGAGTGAGTGTTCTGGTGAAAAAAAGTCTCAAAGCTTCATGCACTAAAAATGTGCATGAAGATCTCTGATGCAAGTGTGGGTATTGAGATTGATGTCACTGGTCAAATTGGGGCAGATTTTTAAAATGGTATGGCAGGAGAAAACTGGAAGTGTCTACTATATACTGATAGTAGATGCCATAGATCAAAAGCTTAAATATCAAAACATGTTCTGCAGCTCATGATTGTAATATAAAGCCCTAAAAAACAAACCCAATCCACTCTACAGTGAATTAAGTGGGGGAAAAGAGAAACTGTATAATTTCCTGTGCTACAAAACAAATTATCACCTTGACAAATGGCTTCCCTGACAGATTGAGGCATATGCTGAAGTGATCAATGGACAATGGAGAAGGAAAGCTCCTACCTATTAATTTTAACACTCCTATACATTTTATTACTGTACATGTATGCACACAAACACATACAGTTAATTCATGTGTATGTTTGTGGCTTATTCTTCACAGTCATTGTTACATCTTCAAAAATGTTTTTTTTCCCGTAATGAATACTCAGGGGTGGGTGGATTAATACTGAAATATCAATACTTCTGATCCTAATATTTCTTTTAGGAAATATACACATGGAACATGGAAACATGGAAAGTATGTGTTTTAAATTTTTTTACATTTTCTGCAAAGAGAAGGAGTGTTCATTGTCCCCATCAAAGTAGAATAGAATAGACGTTTATTGTTAATTTCTGGAAATTTAGTTTTGGCTTCACCAGGTTGCATATAATATTAATACTAAAACAAGAACACCCCCACCCCCTCTAAAAAAATTGTAAGTATAATAAATATTTAAAGCAAGAACAAGGACTTGAATTGTAAATTAAAAATAAGGACGGGGTGGGGGGACATTAAAGCCAAATAACTTAAAATGTGTGTGGATGTGTTGAATAGCATAAACATTTCTTTATTCTATACAGACAGGTATATGTCTGATTAATGTGCAACTAAATCCCTTGATACGATTTATTTCAAACTCCTGTTCTCTTTGGGATTCTCCAGTGTATAGGACTTCCTGAGGGAGATGCAGTAGCCTATAAATCTTGATACTGCTGAGAAAAAAGGCACTTAATAATAGAAAGCTGAAATATGAAAATTGGTTGAGATGGAAGCTAGTAAATTTAGGGGTGTTTGAATCATCCATTAACTGTTCTTAGGTTATTGGAATTGTGGTGTAAATTGTGGTGAAGGGTTTATTCATGTGGACAGGCACAGTAAGACAAAGAGACATGTGCTGTGTTAATCTATTCCAGACTGCAGAGCTCTCTTTCTCTTTCTCTCTCTCTCTCCAAAAAAAAAAAAAAAAGGAAAAGACAGGTGGATTTGCGAGGCTTTGCCTGATGGAAGGCAAGAAGATGCTTCCACTAGTCTTGAGTATGCCTGGCACTCATTGTACTGATCTAGACTATTTCAGATTGCATATACCATGGAAATGGGTTCAATTGGGTTTGTCAATGATTTGCTGTAAAGTGTAGTCAGAGGTAAGGGACTGCTAAGGGAAAATAGCACATAAAGAGCACAACCCCACATTCTGAATGAGCAGATATTTACTAAGGTATAAGCTTGATTTTAACATCTATTTTTTCTTTCAGACACTAAATCATTCATGTAGGTGCTGCACAATGTGTACTTTGCATTCTTACAGTTCACTGCTTCTTGTATGTGCATAAAGTGTGGGTCTGGCTCTGGTGTCTGGAAGAGCGGCATTAAATGACTCTGTGGGTGTTCATGTCTTTCCTAGTTCTTCTCTGTTTTTATTTTTCTGCGTTGGCGATTATGGCCTGGCAAGGCCATAGTGAGTTCCCTCATGCCACATGACTCATGAATGTGGCTGGAGCTAGCAGAGAGGATTCTCTGTGATTCTTCAGCACTCCCACAGGGAGGTATGTAGGGAAAGACAGAGTGATCAATTTGTTTTAACATGAGCTGTGAAGGCAGACCTTCGGCCATTAAATAAATAAAATTATTAATGAATTAATTAAATAACTGACCATAAAGAAGGTTACTGTGATGGAAATGTGAGAGTGGGGCTGTAAGAATAATCAACACCCAGATTCATCTGGTGGCAATGAATATTTGCCCATAAAATATGACAAAGTATCACGAGGAAAAAGTGATGAGAGGCTTTGAGAAACACTGACATGACTCTTTAAAACATACTACCCCCAGGTCATGTCTTCCAGACACCTGAGCTGTAGCTAGGAAACATGCTGAAAGTTACTGCCAGAAGATAAAATGGAGGATATTAGAACAATAGAAAAGTGTACACACAGATGTACAGTGAGGAAAATAAGTATTTGAACACCCTGCGAATTTGCAAGTTCTCCCACTTAGAAATCATGGAGGGGTCTGAAATGTTCATCTTTAGGCACATGTCCACTGTGAGAGACATCATCTAAAAGAACAAATCCAGAAATCACAATGTATGATTTTTTAATCATTTATTTGTGTGTTACTGC
>BRDA01012495.1:11199-21554 GCA_036984385.1 Crenuchus spilurus | reverse complement strand
GGGTGGACACCATCCCTGCCTAAAAGACCAGGCTTACCCGCAAATGTTTGCCAATTGTCTATGAAGCCCACTTGGTTTTCCGAACACCACTTGGTCAGCTACTCCAGTACAGATTTCTACTAACATTATTTGCTGGTTTTCAGTAGGTTAGAATTATATTACATGTCTTAAGAACTAGCTATACTTTTGAAGCTCATCCAGTCAAGTAACATCAATGATAAGTTGATAGTATGAGTCACTATGGTTAGCTAGGGGTGTATTTTGTAAAGAGAGCAATCTCTGGTCATATTACTGTACTGTGCTATACTCAGCATAAATATCCAGTTTAACAAACAAACAACAGACATGAGAGAAGTCTGCCCTCTGAGCTTTCTGTCACAAATGATAAAGGATAGATTAAGAGGGAAAGAGTTGGGTTTCTCCGGTGTGCTGGCCTTTCCTCATTTCTTTTACTCGTTCCTGTTGGCGTTAACATTTACTTACACTTAATGTGGACTACCATGGCTTACGTGCATTACCCCTTTGTTATATGATTGTATTTGAAATGCAACGAAGGCTGTATGTGTGTCTCACCGCCCCAATTAGATATGTTTGTGATCTATTTAACCTAAACACCTAAATTAATGATAACGGATTGCACATTTCCCCTTTAGACACTGAAAAATTCAAAAATGAAACATGAAACATCAAACGATATACATATTCATCATTGTTAGCTGGCTAGCTACATTGACTGCGTTAGCTTACCTTTTTGTAAATATTTTAAATCCACAAACTAAATAAATAAATAAATAAATAAATAAATAAAAAATATCCAAAAACTCCGTTTTGTTTTCTGTGGCAGCAAAAGTGAAATTTCTCCATAAATCACGTGTTGTGTTGTTAAGCTTCACCAATGTGGCAGCTTCACTGTGAGTTTTTAACTTGTATAGCTCTGTATCTCCATGAGCGTAATTTGTGGGGGGGGGGGGGGATAGGGGGTTATGACCCCCCAATTATCTGATCCAATCACTATAACCCCCCCAATATAAAGTCACAATTTCAATTTACAAAAACATCTTTCATGAATAACTTCTTAATTTTCTTTATTCATGATCAATTTTGGGTAAAATACTAGCATGTTTAATCATTTAGTAATGTAACCCCCCCTTTCCCCACAAAAACTTGGTATCACCCAACCCTGTTATTTCTGCTGTTTTGCTACAAGGATTAACTTTAGCTAATGTAGCATTAACGCCATAGACACAGGTTGAGGTAGCCTAGCCAGGGCAAAAACTGCTGCGAGCAAAAACTTTCTGATATCCATCTACAGGAGTTAAAATGTTTGACTCAATCAAGATAAAAATAATATACTAGATATTATATAAGTATTCAGCAAGTTATGGACTAACTTACGTTACCTTTAGTCATGTAGCGCTCTCTCTGTGTCTGTCTCTCTCTCTCTCTCTCTCTCTCTCTCTCTCTCTCTCTCTCTCTCTCTCTCTCTCTCTCTCTCTCTCTGTCTGTCTGTCTGTCTGTCTGTCTGTCTCTCTCTCTCTACACGTGAATAAATTATCATAATAAGTAGCCATGTGGGTATTAAAAAGTTAAAAGTGGTTATTTGCACACACAGTACAGTACAATACCTGTAATATGTAATAAACTAAACCCATTAAACAAGTATATAGTTTTAATCAGTGAATACACACACAACATTTTATGTATTTAGTTATTAATAACTAATATTAGTACTGATAACAGGACTGCAGATGAGAGTCCCATAAATGTCCAGGATGAGACTCATTAACACATCAAGTTAAAACCTTTTTCTCTACAGAACGTGTTTAATAGTAAAGAGTATAATGTTTAATTAAACTCATGCTCAGTGGAGAACAGACTGCTGTAAAATATTATATTTGTTATATTTGGCAAAAGAAGAAAGTTAAATAAATACATAGTAAAAGCATTACAATGTATTTCTAATACAGTTAACCCAAAATCTCCTGAATCCTTTTAGAAAAGTAATTTAATAAATAAATAAATAGGCAGACAGCTTAACCCCCCCAATGTTGGACCCAAAGTTATGCCCTTGTGTATCTCTATATATTTCTCTTCAATGTCAATAAAAATCACACAGTACTACCAATATGTTATAATCTTATACAGCATGTGATCACTGTACCACATTCAGTATAATTGCCACCAGTTTCTGCAAAAGTGCCCTAGCTACATCTTAAGATAATTATTGTTACATTTTTACGTCTTTTTACTTCTTTCCTGGCAACCTGGTAGCCTCGTGTTCAGAAACCACCATACTAGACATTTTTATTTGTGCACAAAACTGAATATACACTAAAGCCTGGTATACTTTAAGCAACAGCACATTTGCAAAACAATACAGCATCATGTTAGCATGAAAAGTAAAACTCTACAAATGAATAGAATCTGACTTTTTTTTTTTGTTTATACACCTTAAGATTTTACCAATTTGCCAGTGCGATTTTCACACAATGGAAGTTGACCTCCACATTTAACCCATTTTTGCAGTGAAACACACACACACACACACAAGTGAACACACTAGGCTGTGGGAATTTGTGCCCAAAGCGGTGGGCAGCCCATATCCACCGGCGCCCGGGGAGCAGTTAGGGGGTTAGGTGCCTTGCTCAAGGGCACTTCAGTCATGTCCTGTCTGGGGATCGAACCGGCAACCTTCTGGTCACAAGACCAAGGGTGCATTTCCCAAAACGTTCTTAACGCTAAGTACTTCGTAACCTCGTACTTACGAACATTCTCAAATTTCCGAGTGTTTCCCGAAAGCCTTCGTAACCCACGTTGTACTTAAACTCGTTTGTAAATCTATGAGTGGTCTGACCCTCTCGTAACTTGCTAAGTTGTTCTTAACTTGAAGTTCACGTTCAGTTCTGTCTGAAAAACAAAAGAGGGCACTGATCATCCTTTGAAATACACAACTCAGTACATGCATGTATTAAACAAGAATTCATGAACATTTAAATTTTCTTTTGAAAGCGCAATTACGTCACGTGAATTAGGGCCAGCGTCCTTAGTTCTATATTGCGCATACATGTACATATTGTGACGGGTAACGTGTTGTAATTTAGCTTAGGGGTAAAGTAACTGGGGGTTCCAACTGTCTTTGTGTTAAAAAGTGTGCTTGGTGTGTGACTGTTGACCGCCGTTGTGGGACAGGTCAGGGATAGATAAAGGTCTGAGTGTGAGCATGTGCGAGTCTTAGTCTACCGTCATTCATTGCTGTTCATTCAGAGCATTCAATAAAACCTGCTCAAAGACGAAGTCTCATTAATTTTCTTACTCTCTGCACCAGCCTTCACAATACTAAGTTGAAATGATTGTTTTTACGAAATAAAAAACTAAGATTGCTTAAAGTACAAAATGTTATTTATTGATATACACATATAAATTACATAAATGCAGTGGGGGTTTTTTCAAGTGTAACAGTCGTAGTAGTACATTAATATATTGTATCCCAAGCAATGATTACTCATTGACCTACTAACTCTTAACCAATCAAATTCACTGATTAATCACAGACGTATACAAGCCTATTTATAGGTAGGCTTGGCATGCGATGGACAGCAACTGCAAGTGAAATGTTATTTATTTATTTATTTGCATGTATGTAGTGTAAATACTTGATGTTTGGTTTTATAATTATTGTTAACATAACGATACGTTTGTGACTTAATAATGAAGAAATGTATGTAAATCGGTGGTTCAGTTTTCGACTGGCCGAGCCTATTTGACACAGACACGAGGGCAGAGTCAACTAAGTGCTACTTAGGGACTCGTTCGTAAGTTTGGAAGTAAGAAGGCTTTTGGGAAAAATCGCGTTCTTAAAGTTACATCATTTTTAAAGTTGTTCGTAAATCGCTAAGTTCAATCACTTTCGGGAAACGCACCCCAGATCCGTACCACTAGGCCATGGCTGCCAGGCTCAAAAATACTTGTTTAATATTTCTAAGTCAGATGTAGTTGATAACACACTTAACACAGATTTAGTTAGCAACTACTTTTTTCCCTCACTTCCATGCACACACTTTTGATGGATTTCTAATAGTTCTCCTCAAACTCATGTATATTGGATGACAGGATTATTTTTTCTTTGAGTGTTTGAAATTTCATTGTGTTCTGTTGGTTCAGCCTTTGGACAGCTTTTCTGTTTCTACCACCTCTTTTTCAAGATTCAGCATTTTATTTTAGACCAGAATGATTCAATGAGAGAAGAATAGAGCCTATAAATATCAGTCTGTTAATAATACTGTTAATAAAAATGTAAAACATGTACTTTTAATCAGTCTCCCATCACGGCTTTCACTAGAGTGAGGGAGTGTCAGTCTGTAAGACTGTTTCAGACTCATTTTAATTCAGGTTTTGTGCATTTGTGAGATGCAGAACCAGTCAGATTGCTTTTATTGTTTTATTTGGAGATTTTGATCATGTTTCTCTCATCTTGTTTGCCCACATGCGGCCAATTTGTGGACTACAGGATGAGAGAGAACAATACACTGGACTTTCTGTATACTAATGTTAGAGAGGCAAACACAGCTGCAGCTCCCCCGCATTGGGTCATTTGGACAAAATCTTTTTCACATCACTTTGCAATACAAGCCCCTGGTTCAGAGACAGGCAGTGACCACCAGGACTGTCAGAAAGTGGACACGTGAGGCTGTGGAAACCCTGAATGCCTGTCTAGAGCTCACACAATGTGATGCCATTTTTGGACCACATGACACATGACATTGATGCTCTATGATCACACATTACTGGCTACATTAACTTCAGTGTGGACCCTACTGTTCAATCTAAGGTTATCTGATGCATCAAACCTCTGGTCACCAGTGACCTGAACTACCTGCTGAATCAAATAAAGGATTAAAAAGGCCAAATTTAGGGGGAAAAAAGCTGGAACTCAACATCTCTGCAAAGTGTGGTGAGCAAATGAATTAAACTAGTTTATTATCTCCAGACCCACCTGACCTTTCTACCACACATCTGGATAATGGTACACATCTGGATAATGGTACACCCACATTTCCTGCTGAACAGTTGATGAACCAACAGAGGAAAATTTAAGTCATGCAAAGATGTTGGTCCTAATGGGATTGAACCCAAGGTACTGAAGCTGGGTGCAGAGCAGCTATGTGGAATATTTCAGCACATCTTTAACCTGAGCTGCAGCCTGAAAAAAGGTCCAAGTGATTTTTAAAACATCTTGTATATTTACTGTTCCCAAGAAAAAGCAACCAAGAGCTTTAAATTATTCTCACACTGTTCTCCCAAAACACTTGAAAGGCTGGATGATCTGAGATCCCTGGTCAGAACAGCTCTTGATTCTCTGCAGTTTCCATATTAGAATGACACTGGAATGGATGAAGTGATGTTATGTGAGAAGCTGTGGCTGATGCAGGTGGGTTAATCCTTCAGCTCATAGACAATGAACTGCCTGACTGAATGACCTCAGTATGTATGACTGCAGGGCTTTGTCTCACACAAGGCAGTGTGCAGTCCTAGGGCTCTTCAAGGAACCATACAAGCCCCGGTTGTAAAACTGGTTAAACCGGTACAGGAATAAGTTAAGGCTGGACTAATCTGATAAAATGTTCTGGTTTTAGTGAGGACCCTGACGTTAACTGGAGCTTATTCAAGTTTCTGCTGGAGCATCCTGACAGTAGTGCAATAATCTAATCTTGATGTAATAAAAGCATGAACTACTTTTTCTGCATCAGGCAGAGATAGGGCAATCTTAACCTAGAGATGTTATGAAGATGTAGGAAAGCTATTTTTGTAATGTTACTTATATGCTGATGTCATTACCTCACCCCAGCCTACTAAGGTCTGCTCCTGTTATGCCTCCCGGCTAGGCTCTCTTTCTCTCATGCTGGTTCTCTCTCTCTCATTCGCTCTCTCTCTCTTTCTCTCTCTCTCTGGCAGGTTCACTCACTTGATACCTTGTCACGCACACACTCACACGCATTCTGATTCCTCATTGGTCCATTCTAAATCCCGTCAGTGTTGCCTACATTTCCCATCAGTCCCCAATCTCTTGGCCTCGCTCTGTGCACCTTGCCCTGAATATCACTACACTTCCCAGATTCCTCCTTGAAGGCTTCAGCTCCGCCCCCTTCCTCCTCACACCAGTCATACACTCAGCTTTATGCTTTATAAGCCTTCCTCCTTCGCCTTTCTTTGCTCGTTATTGCGGTGCTTTGCACGCTGTAAGCTGACGCCCCCACTTTCCAGATTAGGTATTTTGGATCCTCTCTGCTTCTTGGATGCTTTACTGAGTTAGCCTGCTCTTCCTATGTGGACGAAACCAGTCCTGCGTGTTGGTTGATGCAAAGAGGAGACACACCAAACTTGGAGTAGAATAACAGAATACTTTATTAAAAAACAGAGCTCTGGAGAAGTTGTATTAGAGACATACAATTTATGCAGTTCTCATTACAAGTTCTAACTTTGTCAAAATCTGACTCCTTTTTATGCTGGTAAAAGCTCACCCCCAGACCCCTCCCTGTACCAATCACTATGTGTGTGTGTTCAAAAGTGATCAGCCAATGAGAAGCTTAGACTATCATTCAGAAGACGCATGGCAAATGCATGATAAATGCATGTGGACAGTGATGACTGAACATCCTTCTTTATGCTGAGTCAGGGTTAATTCTACCATGTGCGTTTACTGGCAGTCATGTCCACACTCCGTTACCAACTGACCTATGGCAGATGCATCCTGTTTCACAATCGAATGTGCTGTGCTAATGTTCTTCTCACCCTAAGAGCTGCACAAAAAATGTTAGTTATACTTACAGCTTTAACTTCTTATTAATGTGCCCATATATATATATATATACATATAAAATATAGATTCCAACACCTGACATTAGCTCTTTGGTTTACTCTTTGCTAACTCAGCTAGCTTTGGCTTCTGAGTATTTTGGTTTTTCTATTATTTTTCCCTTGGTTTCACTTTCAGCCATTATCGGCTTTGCAGCCATTGTCTAAGATTAGCTCTTTGTTATTCTCTATTGAGCTCTCTGGTGTTTTACTGAGAGTTGTCTGGCTAGCTCTGCTAGAGTTATGTTTAACTTCCCTGTGGTCTAGATCTCTACCTTTTGTATATTCTTTGTTTTGTTCAAATAAAGTCTCATTATATTTTACCTGCGCTCATCTTTATTCCTCCTTGGGCCAAGCGTGACAGCTGATCAAATGATTTGTCATTTACGACTCTCAGATTTTTAGCTGATGAGCTGAGATGAGCAGGAGAGTCAGCGAAATTAAGCATCAAGTCAGATACCTTATTTAAAGCAGATTTTGGACCTAGGAGGAGGACCTGTTTTGTCACTGTTTAGTAAAAGGAAGTTGTGTGACATCCAATGCTTCACATGTTTTACACAGTCCTCCATGTTATTTTTATGCAAATATGAGTGACGTTGTTGGGCCACAGCTTTTTCTAATATTTTAGATACAAATGGCAGGTTTGAAATAGGTCTATAGTTAGATAATATGTTAGGATCAAGATTTGGTTTCTTGATCAGGGGTTTTATAACTGCTAGTTTAAATGCTTTGTTTACATGACCCAGTCTAAGGGATGAATTTAAGATTGTTAAAAGTGGATTAATTTTAACTGGCAAGACCTCTTTAAATAGTTTAGTTGGTATTGCATCAAGTGTGCAGGTTGTACAGTTTGATAAGTTTCTCCAATTTTGGTTGTGGAAGTGGGTCGAAGGCCTCTAATTTATCTTTTGTATTTTGATCTACATCAACTATATCAGATGACAGACTGACTGGATTTATTAATGTGGTATTTATTGTTTGTCTTATATTTTCAATTTTGCTATTAAAAAAGTCCATAAAGTCATTGCTGGTGTGGGTGGCTGGGATCTGTGGATCAGTAACTGCCTGATTGTTATTAAGTTTAGAGATCTCACTAAAGAGTACTCTAGGGTTGTCTTTATTATTTTCAATCAGAGAGGACAGGTATGCTGAGCGGGCACTGATAAGTGCCCTTCTATACTCTATAAAGCTGTCTTTCCAAGCACAATGAAATACTTCCAGTTTAGTCGATCGCCATTTCCGCTCCAATTTCCTTACAGTTTGTTTTAAATTAAGTGTTTCTTCATTATACCACGGGGCGGGTTTCTTCTGTCGTAGTTTTTGTGATTAAGTGGTGCTACTTTATCTAAAGTTGATAAATGTTTTATTTAAATAGTTTGAAAATAGGAAAGAGTTGACACATCAGATGTATGTATATTGTTAGTCAGGGACACAGGTTGGAATTGTTACCTAGTTTTTCTGGGGCCATTATTTCATAATTATATACACTGTGGTTCCCTCTGTTCTACACTGTGTTTTTTCTATTTTTAAGTATCTCTTGAGAAACTGCCAGCTTTAATTCTACACAGCTCCTAAGGGTTCTTCACTATCACCCAGGGGAGTCTTTGAATCATCTTATCTTTTCATTACACTTGAGGGATTAGTGGCTGTACAATAGAGCAGTGATAGAGAAGAGAGGAAGGACAGGAACATTATGACCTGCAGCTCTGCTCCAGTGTGATGTGAATTAACACTGTGCCACTGCCGATGACCTGCCATTATAACACCACTACTTTCTCAGTGTGCATTTATGAGGTCTCATCATTTATAATAGAATTGTGTACTGGGCTGTGAAAGACCTCACCAGGACTTATTGCTTTGGTTAACTGCGCAAAGAAGCATTTAGAGGAAACATTTAGAGGAATTGCTCATAGTAAATATATAAATGAATTATTCCTGAAGTGTTCTTGTTAAATGTGTGGTAATTCAGTTGGTTTTTTGCCCTTTTTTTGCCTACAAACATTGTGACATGCCAGGTCAAATGCTGTTTAGTTACAACTAACATAACCATGGTATTTTATGCACATTTAGCATCTCAGTTGTAGGTGGAGAGATGGTGTTAATTGTCCAATAGGAATGTCATTCTGCTCTTTTCCCATTGGGCAGGTTTGAGTTTGGCTTTAGGTTACCTGGTTTGTCATATACGATGATGGGTGCACAAGTTTTATTTAGGCTATGTTTAACCCTCGTGTTCACTTTGTTAATTAGTTTTGTGTTCCCTTTTATATATATTATAACTGATAATCAATCCATAATAATACATACATTATCATCTAATGTGATAGATGTTTTTATTAACTTCAGTTATTGTGAACATTACAGGTTTTAAACTTCTTTTTGCTATTTGTGGCCTGTAGGCCTCATTGACCTCAGCTCAAGTCGTTTTGGAGTAAAACAAATAAATAAACAAACAAACAAAAAAACAACAATAAGAGTATTGTAAACCTCCCACCATAGCCTAGACATAGCCTCATCTCTGTCCACATGCTCTTTGTTTGTTTCCTATATGTTGTCCTCTCACCATGTGCTTTTGTTCATGTTCACATCATGTCTCCACCCCCAATTACATTGTGTCATTTCACAGCCCTGCTGTCTCATTATATGTTTTGATTAAATTTGCTGTAAAGGTTTCCTCATGTTTCCCAGTCTTTTCAGTCATTGTAATGTCGTCATGAGTTTATACGTCTTCATCATCTTCACAGTTTATTGTGACGTCCTGTCTTTTGCTATAGTCTGAAGTTCATAGCCATAGTCCAGTGGTTTTATTTCATAGTCAAGTTTTGTTTTTTAGTCACAGCTTGAGTTCTTAAATAAAGCCTTATTGTTTTGAACCCACACTGCATCCATCTCCTCCTGGCCACAGCAGCTTATGATAAGTATAATACAGTGTATCACAAAGTGAGTACACCCCTCACATTTCTGCAGATATTTAAGTATATCTTTATGGGACAACACTGACACAATGAAAAGTCGTCTGTGTGCAGCTTATATAACAGTGTAAATTTATTCTTCCCTCAAAATAACTCAATATACAGCCATTAATGTCTAAACCACCAGCAACAAAAGTGAGTACACCCCTTAGTGAAAGTTCCTGAAGTGTCAAATTTTTTGTGTGGCCACCATTATTTTCCAGAACTGCCTTAACTCTCCTGGGCATGAAGTTTACCCAGGTATCCAGGTTGCCACTGGAATGCTTTTCCACTCCTCCAACACCTGCTGCACTCATGCAGCCCCAGACCATGGCATTCCCACCACCATGCTTGACTGTAGGCATGACACACTTATCTTTGTACTCCTCAAACTCCCTTCTTATTTAAATGTGACAATATATTCGACGTGTGTCTGCTGAAAAGTAACACAGTCACAACAGGGTATTTCTATATGAATTTATAGACGTCTTTACACTCCCCACATGAGTGAAACACTATGTGACATAATATGAATAGTATTCGACGACACCGGTC